>JASCZW010019076.1:0-14333 GCA_034211315.2 Aedes japonicus
TGCTCGCACCTTACGATAAATTCCACTCATTAGGTTCTGTACAACATCTGGCTGCAGCTTCTATTTCACGGAAACGCACTTTTTCTTCATGTCTTCCTCAGATTTTCCAAATCGGGTATTTCTTGGCAAACTTTGAAAGTTTCTGTTTCCTTGCTTCTGGAACATCAAGCTCTGCTTTGACGTAAGTCCATCATCCAATGAAGCTTCGTCAGCATCTGGGTGTACAGTTTCCATGCCCGTGACTTTGTCAATGAGTAATTTTCTACAGCTTTTTTCTGGTGATGCAATTGGCTGTGGGACACCCTTTGGATCACGAGATGATAAATTTTGCTGGATATGTATTAATAATGCTGGATATGTATTAATAATGATTGGCCTGTAACGCTGGGCTTCAAATGGTGAGTTGACAATTTCTAAGGAGGGTGCGACCGACCTCTGGTCCTCACAAGTTCCTACCTCACGCCTCCACGAGTCATATGATCACAAAAGACTGCCAGCTGAAACATGGAGACGCTGGTTGGCGTAGCCTGGGCAATGTTGTCAATCCGACAATAGCGAAGTGAGGGGGTGCGACCGGTAAATCATATCATAATTTTCCATTCTCATATCTTTCAGGTCTTCCAGGTCGTCAGGTATTACAAAATAATTTAAAATTAAAATTTAAAATTCTTTTTTTCATGGCGGTCATACATTGCCTAAATTTTCTGGTTCATAATGGATGCGCAAGTTTGTCTACAATTGCAACAAAACAGCAGTCGGCACACATGTAATTTTTAGTTCATATTACAATATACCCTCACTATATATTTTATCTTATAGGACATTGTTTATTCATAGCCTAATTCTGTATATTTCATTACATTTATTACGCCGTAAATTTCTCTCAGGTACCATACAGTTTAGGAGAGGAGGTCTTGCGGTTATAGGATGATCATCTTCTGGTAGAAGCAGCAGTAAGAATGGGGATCAATTTTCAGCTGTATCTAGCACCGTTGGAGTTGCCTTCTCGAAAGTAGCAATGGATGTATATATAGATGTGTAGATACTAGTATGTGTTATTATATGATGCATGTTTTTTACAAGCTCTAGCATATTTTCATTAATAGAAATGTTGACGACTCTCTCGACCACTCAACCTTTAATTCCTTCATTATATTTTCCATTAAATGACGTAATATGACCTTAACATTTCAGTACACGATCCTCAACTACTATTTGAGCGGTTCAGAGGAACACAGCTGTTCATCATTATTAATTGCATATCATAAATATAATATTATGGAAGAAGTAATAAAATAATTAATAAAATTTTAATTGCTTCAGATTGGTGATCCGGCCGGTATAATTATTTTATTACATTATATCAAATAATAATCAAAATTAATAAATGCTCTTCATTCCAGAAGGTTACATATCTATATGTTGATTAAATACGTAATAATATAATATTATGGTTTTATATACAATTGAATGCTTTATTCATATTTATACCTCGATAAATAACAAGATGACCTTCACATTCCAGAGATACAGTCATCTATCAGTGATACAAAGTGGTACGAAGCTGCATATTATTATTACTGCCTTAATATTATTATTTCAGCAGGTTAATTAATTTAGTTTAACATGGTTATCATAGGCTCGTGAACTCCAACTATTACATAATTTAACTAAATATCCTTATATAATTTTTTGCTCTACTATATATTCATATATAACATATTATTATTACATTACATCTATATTTATATAAATATAATAAATACTGGGTTGGGAGGGAGCACCAGGGTATCATTCAAGCTGAAACTGGACGATGGTTTGATTGACTGCCTGAGTCTAGGAGGGAACAAACAGTATCATTTCTTATCCTACCGATTCGAGTGTGGTGCTGCGAGTTCTACTCCAACAGTTTCAGGGAGAGTGACGCGCCCTTCTTAACAAGCCATCCTGTAGAAAGCTTAATGAGTATTGCGAATTGTGTTATTCGATTTGTTGGATCATATCGTTGGAAGGAGATTCTTAATTTCCGTGGATTTCGTGTAAGTGTCTCTGCTTACGGGTCCACCCCTCCGTTTTTGGCCCTTCATACAGCGATAGTGCGAATTCAGATCGGTGGCAGAATATGATCTTGCTATTAAGTGGAGCTGCATCCAAGCCAAGGGCTAGAGGGGATGGTGGCTACCATACATACATACATACATACATACATAATGATTGGCCTGTAACGCTGGTAGATCACCTTTTCGTGGTGCGTTACGGGGTATCAGATCTACCACCGAACCCTAGTCCGAATTAATTCAAACTAGGGAACATACTTGTTTTTGTAGTCAAAGGAACGTATAATTGGCCTTATTACATTTTATGTCTTGTGAAAAGTGACAATACTCGGGTTGCGCCACCGAGGATGAGCTTGGAATAAAGAAAACATGGTTAGTCTTCATTTATGTGAATTCTTATTTTCTATTTGATGTTCTATAGTTTGAATTGGTTATGACTAGGGTTCTGATGCATGGTCACTATCGGAGTTATTATTGTTTTGTTTGAAATGAACGGTTTTGACTGAAAGGCGCGCTTGAAGAGTGCTGTCGCTCACAAAGGGTTTAAATAGCGGAAACTTTCAATTAAACCTGATTCATTGCCAACAAAATAAACAATGACAACTGTAAGAACACCGAATACTTCATCATTTCTCAATAGTGATGAAGTAACTCGACATGCACTAAACAAAGGCTACGGGATATACACGGTGTTCAATAAGTTCGAATACAAGTTTTCATCATTGCGTAGGTATGCGCCATGTACATATTCTGCATTGGTATTGGTGTCAGCTTTAGCTTCATTCATACGCTACCGAATGTGCGCGGTGTTGACATTCTGTTAGTTGTTGTTCGTTTGTTACGCGCGATGAAAGAGTATCGGGACTTCGTAATTAAGCGTTTTTTGAACGGTGAGCGACCCGGCGATATATTCCGGCTGCTGAAATCGCATGGGGTCAAGCGGAACTTTGTCTACACGACCATCAGGCGATACCGGGAGACGTCCTCGACCAATGACCGTGCGAGATCCGGTCGGCCGCGTTCAGCGAGGACGCCACGGGTCATCAAGATCGTGAGGGAGCGAATTCGGCGCAAAAAGAACCGCTCAATCCGGAAAACGGCTGCAGATCTCAACGTTTCCATTGGAACCGCTCACACCATACTCACCAAGGACCTTGGTTTCAGGCCTTACAAAAACGTAAGGTCCATATGTTTCGGAGGCTACCAGCAAAAAGCGGTTGGATCGAGCCAAGAGGATCCTCTCTCGGCACGCTGGTCAGGAGTTTGTTTTTTCGGACGAGAAACTGTTCGTGCTGCAGCAGCCGCACAATGTGCAAAATGACCGGGTGTGGGCGCCATCGAGGGACAGCATTCCTGAATCCAATATAAACATCCCTCGGTTCCAAAGTGCCGCGTCGGTGATGGTTTGGGGGGCAGTATGCAAACGTGGTAAGCTACCCTTGGTGATTATTGAAAAAACGTCAAAATCAACGCGGCGTACTACAAAACTGAGGTTTTGGAAAAGGTTGTTGTCCCCAGTCTCCGAAGCCTCTACTGGCGATGAGCACTACGTGTTCCAGCAGGACGGTGCACCAGCCCATACGGCAAATGTGGTTCAAGCCTGGTGTCGGGACAATTTAACCGACTTTCTGGACAAAACTTTGTGGCCTCCCAGCTCCCCGAACTTGAATCCTCTCGACTTTTTTGTTTGGTCCTATATGATGGCGAAGCTGAACGAATACAAGGTCAGCACTTTGGATCATTTCAAGACGGTAATTCTCAAAATCTGGGACGAAATGCCCATGCAGTCCGTGCGTGCCGCCTGCGACGCGTTCGAGAAACGTTTGAAGCTCGTTAAGGAGTACAAAGGGGGGGTCATTCCAAGAGAAATGTTGTAAACGTTCCTTGTAAACATAGCTTTCAATAACATAAATCCAAAAAATAAAAAAACATGTTTTCATTTTTTTAACAAATTTTGAAAGTGTATCCGAACTTATTGAACACCGTGTACTACAATAGATCAAATTACTGGTCGCAGTGGTTTATGTCCCGAACAGAGGAAAAAAAAAATTAATAATGATTTGCGGCGTTTCACATGGTAAACAGTATATATTTCTATCTGAAATCGTCAATTTGCTAAATTAGGTTCGAAGTGAAAACTTTCATGCGCCTAAAAACTTTAAATTAATAAATTGATTTTTCTCATTTTATTTGCCCCTAAGTTCTTGAATCATCATATCATCAAGTTGTGTTCAGAATGTTAACCTTTTCAAACATTAACATTTTTGTAAAACAATCGTCTTAATATGATGCTGCATTCGTTTTTCAGCATCGATAGCATATTAACTATTCAGATAGAATGACTTAAGTGCAATTGTTATGTTTTTTCAGACACTTCAAATTAAGTAAATATAATGTTTTCCACTACGAACAAACAATATTGTGCGGAGCATCAATATCATCCTGAAAACATCAAAAGGAATCGAGTTTTATTGATTTAATCTTCATTTTCTAAAATTGAAAACATGTTATATTTATCTTATAGCAACTTGTAAAGAGATAATCAGAATACTATATATTTAAAGAGCACATGGCTAACCGCCCATCATATTTACAATTCTCGGGAATCCTATGGGGTTTCGATTGAGTCGAAAATATAGGTTCAATGAATTGATACCTTCTAAAATGTTAAATGCAGATTTGTTGTTCAATTGAAACAAATTTTTCCGAAGAAGTTTTTTAATATTTATAAAATCACTTAGAACAGTTAATTTAAGTATTTCTGAACTGCCGTGTATCGTATATCAGTCTTATATTGGCTTGTTTCTTTAGGCATATATTACTGTAAAGAGGCGTAGAGGATAGAGGATATAAGGTTTGTAATTTGGGAAGGCATACGTGACGATCCATACAAAACATTTTGAGGGTCCATACAAAAAACGTGACAAGGAGGGGGAGGGTTATAAAAAGTCACTTTTTGCGTGACATAATTCATGGACGTTCCCTAACCATTTTGAGTGATCCATCTCCATAATGCACCGAAAACACATTCTGTGAGGATTATATGGGTTCCGTTACGCAGAACGATGCAAAAGCTGCTTGGTGCAATCAGGCAGAACCCTGACCAATTGAAGATCCTAAGTTCTTAACTGCATAATAGTTTGAATGACCAAGAACACTCCAGGTTATCCAATAATGTCGGGTGACCTTTCAAATGATCCAGTTAACATGATTGAAAACACATCATAACTTGGTATAGCCGAGAAAGCAACAGTTACAACCATGGATCCGCAGTTCAGTATTCTTGGACAGGTTGGATGACTTAGAACATCCAAGATTATCTCAAAATCTCGGTTGCCCGTCCATAAGATTCAATGAACATAGTTGAATACAAACCGCGCTCTTGTAAATCTGAAAAAAAAGCTACAGTTACAACTGTCGATCCTAAGTTTTGAACTCAAAACAGTTTAGATGACCTAGAACACCCCAGATAATCTCAAACTGTCAGCTAACCTTCAAAAAGATTCAGTGAACATGGTGGAATACATGTTGTAACTTTTTATAGCCGAAAAAGCTACACTTACCACTGTAGATCCTAAGTTCTGATGACCTAGAACATCCTAGATTATTTCATAATATTTGTTGACCTTCCAGAAAACTGAGTGAACATGGTTGATATCCTAACTTTGCATAATTGAAAAGGCTAAGTTCCGAACTTCTTCATATTCAGGTTGTTCTGGGTTTATAATCCGGCCTTAAACGCAAATATATTTTTTTTCCTGTCAATTAGCAACAAGTTTGCCGAAAATAATGTTCGTTTTTGTTCAGTGTGATTCATTCAGGCCTTTTTCTTCAGGTCGAAGTCTATCCATAATTCGTCCACAGATGGACAATCATCAAGATACCGAGTGGTGTTAAACCTGACAGCTCTCATGTTTAAGTATTTTCCTTAAATTTTCAAATGAATCTAAAAAATTCTAATGAAATTTTAATCAAAAGCGGTTTGATGGATGATTGATGAAACATCCAAACTACACAAAAGAGGCATTGTTTAATTTTTTTTTATTTTACTGAAAATGTCCTTTTTAAGTAGTTTTGGATGTTTTGTCTATCATACAACAAACTGCTTTTAACTAAAATTTGAGTTGCTTAGAAGCATTTTAAAATATTCGTCCTATACTTAAATATGCGAGCTGTCAGATTCATCATCACTCGATGTCTTTTTCTTTTTTTCAACTTGGATTCGTCCATAAATTTCATAATTACTCAGTTCAGTAATATGTTAGACAGCAACAACTGCTTGTCGCTTTTGTTCATGTTGCTAATAAAGCGATAATCGTTTTTGCTATCGGTAGTGTGTTGTTGTTATCGGAGAATTATTTTGCTATCCGTAGTGTGTTGAATGACAAAACGTTTTTTTTTTGAAGTTGTTACATGAAAACAAGGTCGTTACAACATGTGTGCGAATCAAAACATTTGCTCATGGCAACTTGTCTCTTCTCCATTTTCGATACAACATTTTGTTGTTTTCCTTCATGTTTTGTTGCAATACATTCAAATTATAACATATCGCAGAGTGCGAGAACAATGGACGTTTCACTGGTAAAAGTCATCCTACACTTAAAAAAATAATCTTATGAATTTCATAAGGTTTAACTTATGAAAAATTTGTTTGGAATCTCATAAGGCTGTTTACAAGCATTGATATAAACTTGTGAGCAAGTCACTGGACCCATATCCTTAATGTTCAAGGTTCTAGTCCAGGTTGCTTCATATTTTTATTTTTTCAACATCATTATATTTCATAAGATAAATTTATGAGAAAATACGAGGAGTTCTTTACCGGCCTCGAGGAGCGAATAGCCTCTATAGAACTGAGACTATCCGTAAGAATAAAGTACTGATCCGGTGTTAGTTAGGCAATAATTTCTAGTGTAAGGTATATTGCCGCTAACTCAGTGACATATATGGAACAAGGAGCAAGAAGTTTACGGTTAACGCTATGCATTTCATAATACATACCAAAGCGGACTCTTAGGTCGATGACCTGTGTGTGAAAAACACATAAGTGGAATCAACTTTGCAGCAAACTTTGCGTTTTTTAGAATCTCGGACCCTCCCCCCCCCCTCCCTCATCGAAGACATTTATCCACACATATTTTTGAAGGTTGGTCAGACCACCCTTCCCCAGAAAAGTCTACGTGGTTTATGAGTAGCCCCCAGGCAATATTATCGTAGCAATCATAAGGCGATGATGCATTGCCCAGTGAACAAGCGAACGGTACAGTTCGTTCGGTCCGCTTTCCGTTGCTTTGGAAGCTCTTAACGAGTTGTTTACAGTATTCAGTATCAGTTTTTCTAAATCGCCAGTGAAATCGTCGTGAGTGAAATCAGTCTTGGTTTACTGAAGAAGAGAACATTGTGTGATAAGTGGTGCAACAACGTCATTGATTGCAATTAGCAATATTGCCACGATCGAGAAGCCATATTGTCCCGCATCTATACGGCACGCATACCAGCAGCCCATCGAGTGTAGCGTGTATTCTTCCATCCACCAACTACCACCGACCAGCAACATCATCGTCATCGTTTAGCTCCACGCTTAGACGGTACACGCGGTCACTCATCGTCGCCTCGGCAGCAGCAGCACACATTCGTCGCCCAGCTGCAGTAGATCCGTGATACATAGAAGATAAGTTTTTAGTAGTATATAAGATAAGTGATTTTCATCGTAGTGTGTGTGTTGAGTGTGGAGAGTGATTGATAGTGTGTGTGAGAGTGTATTTAGTTTTAGTTTTTTGTTTAGGTTTAGTTTGTTTATCTGTGATTGATTGTAGATAATTACGTTAGTGGTTGAGCGTGATAAGCTCCCACAAGCGAGCCATGGATGATTTATCGCAAGATGAATCATCTATGGCACGAAATGATGAGGTAGCTCATAGAGTTACCAGATCACGTGCTTATCCAGATAGTTCAACTGGGCCATGGGTTGTTTATTTTCAGCCCAAATCGAAACCTCTAAATGTTTGTCAGATTTCTGATGATCTGACGAAGCGATTCTCGGCCGTGACCGAGATAATTAAAGTCAGACCCAATAAACTTCGGGTCGTTGTGTCCAATCTCAAGCAAGCTAATGAGATTGCTGTCTCTCAGCTCTTTACTCTAGAATATAGAGTGTATATCCCAGCTCGGGGTATTGAAATTGAAGGTGTGGTCTCCGAAACGAGTCTGACCCCTGAGATCTTGCTGAAGCGGGGGTTGGTCGATTTAAGAACCCTCTGCTTCCCCAGTTAAGATACTTGATGTGCGCCAACTTGGCACAGTGTCGACCAACAAGGGCGAAAAAAGTTTACACCGTCAGACTCGTTTCGCGTAACCTTCTCTGGCTCAGCCCTCCTCAATACGTCGAGTTGGGAAAACTTCGACTACCTGTGCGATTGTTTGTACCTCGGGTCATGATCTGCCAGAAATGCCAGCAGATGGGACATACGACCTCCCATTGCGGCAATAAGGCGCGCTGCTCTAATTGTGGAGAGAAACACGAGGATGGCGCGTGCGCAGACAGCACACCTAAATGCGCTTTTTGCAAAGGAACTCCTCCTCATGCTCTCTCATCGTGCCCGGCGTACAAACAACGCGGGGAACAATTAGAACGCTCGCTGAAACAGCGTTCCAGGCAATCTTTGCTGAAATGGTTAAAAAAGCCTCACCATCACCCGATGCCAATACAAATCCCTTTGCTCCTCTGTCAGATGACGAGTCTGACTTTGATTCGGCTGAAGAGGGAACATCGTTCACTTTTTCCGGAAGGTGCTTCAAGGAAGCGAAGACGCGTCCGCCCACGGAAAGTTGTTGAAAAGAAGCCCGAGACCAGCTTGCCCATTTCAAAAAGAGGTGGAAAAAGGAAAACACAATTCCTCCTGGTTTCCGTAGTACTAACTACACCCAGGACTTTCCATCTCTCCCGGGGACATCCAAAACCCTGACGCCCCTATTTTAAGAACAGAAGCCCCTCCTCAAGTGGGCTGTTCTCATTTGATGACATTGCCGAAGGTATCTTTAAGTACCTCGAAATTTCTGACCCTCTCAAAAGCATTGTTTTGGCAATGCTTCCAACAGTGAAGAATTTTTTGAAGCAATTGACAATTAAGTGGCCCATCCTTGCAGCTATCATTTCCTTCGATGGATAATTTTCCAAATGAGGTCGGGGATTTGATCACTGTTCTACAGTGGAATTGTCGAAGTTTGATTCCTAAATTGGAATCATTCAAATTTTTAGCTCACACTACCGGTTGTGATGCATTCGCTCTTTGTGAAACATGGCTCTCTTCCGAAATCAATCTTCCGTTTCATGATTTCAACATTATTCGGCTTGATCGTGAGGATTCACGTGGAGGTGGAGTGCTTTTGGGGATCAAAAAGTGCTACTCCTTCTATAGAGTGAATTTTCCTCCAATTCCAGGTATTGAAGTTGTCGCATGTCAGGCTGTTATTAAAAATAAAGGCCTTTGCATTGCTTCTGTGTACATTCCTCCTAGAGCCTCAATTAACCGAAAACAACTTTCAGATATTTGTTCGGTTCTTCCTGCTCCACGGTTGGTCATGGGAGATTTTAACTCTCACGGTACAGGCTGGGGAGAACTGTACGATGACAACCGGTCTTCCCTAATATATGACCTCTGTGACAACTTCAATATGACAGTACTTAACAATGGAGAAGTAACACGTTTGGCTGGTACATCCTCACTTGGCAGTAGATTAGACCTCACACTTTGTTCGAATTCATTATCGTTGGATTGCACATGGAATGTGATTCAAGATCCCCACGGTAGTGATCACTTGCCCATACAAATTTCGGTTGCCACCGGGTTCAATCCGTCGAAATCTGTCAACGTCGCGTATGATCTTACTCGTCACATCGATTGGATAAAGTTCAGGACAGCAGTAGATGAAGCCGTAACGACGGTAGAAAGGCTTTCACCGCTGGAAGAATATAACTTCTCTCCAACCTGATCTTAGACAGCGCGCTTCAAGCTCAAACTCGACCAGTTCCAGGGACGTCATCTCGCAGGAAACCTCCTTCGCCATGGTGGGATCAGCAATGCACCGAGGTTTACCGTAAAAAGTCCGACGCGTTTAAAGTTTTCCGTAGACGTGGAACACCTGAGCACTTCGAAGTATATACGGCTCTCGAACGCGAACTTAAGAGCCTCATCAAGGCCAAGAAACGCGGTTACTGGCGAACATTCGTGAACGGGCTATCGCGCGAAACGTCGATGAGTACTCTTTGGAACACGGCGCGAAGGTTGCGTAACCGAACTACGAACAACGAGAGCGAAGAGTACTCGGACCAATGGATCCTCAAGTTTGCGCGAAAAGTTTGTCCAGATTCTGTCCCGGCACGGATGATTCCTCGCGAAAACACGAATTCGATAGATGAGATCAGCCAACCCTTTTCAATGGTAGAGTTCTCTCTCGCACTCCTTTCGTGTGGCAATACGGCTCCAGGGGCTGATAGGATCAAGTTCAACTTGCTTAAGAACCTCCCAGACGTCGCGAAGAGGCGCATGTTGAACTTGTTTAATCAGTTTCTGGAACTCAACATTGTACCGGATGATTGGAGACGGGTGAGAGTTATTGCCATTCAAAAACCTGGTAAGCCCGCGTCCGACCACAACTCCTATCGACCCATCGCGATGTTATCCTGTATTCGAAAGTTGTTGGAGAAAATGATCCTCTTCCGTCTGGACAAATGGGTTGAGACGAACAACCTGCTTTCAGATACTCAATATGGTTTCCGTAGGGGTAAGGAACGAACGACTGTCTCGCGTTGCTTTCCACGGATATTCAGTTAGCTTTTGCTAAAAAAGAGCAAATGGCTTCTGTATTCTTGGACATAAAGGGAGCTTTTGATTCAGTATCTGTTGAAGTTCTTTCAGATAAACTCCACGCTTGTGGCTTTTCACCATTAATGAATAATTTTTGTACAATTTGCTGTCAGAGAAACATATGAGCTTCTCTCATGGAACCTCTACAGCTTCACGATTTAGCTACATGGGTCTCCCCAGGGATCATGTTTAAGCCCCTTTGTATAATTTTTATGTCAAAGACATTGACGGTTGTCTAGGTGACAACTGTACGTTGAGACAACTTGCAGATGACGGCGTAGTGTCTGTCACGGGACCCAATGGGGTCGATCTGCAAGGACCCTTACAGGATACCTTAGACAATTTGTCTACTTGGGCTCTAGAGCTAGGTATCGAATTCTCTACGGAGAAAACTGAGTTGGTAGTTTTTTCAAGGAAGCATAACCCTGCACAACCGAAGCTTCAAATTTGGGGTAAGCCGATAACTCATTCTATGTCATTTAAATATCTTGGGGTCTGGTTCGATTCTAAGTGCACCTGGAGATCCCATATTGAGTATGTGAAGCGAAAGTGCCAGCCAAGGATCAACTTTCTCTGCACAATTACCGGGACCTGGTGGGGAGCTCATCCACAAGATCTTCTAACGTTGTACCAGACAACGATTTTGTCGATTATGGAATACGGTAGTTTTTGTTTTCAGTCAGCGGCTCGGTCGCACTTCATTAAACTGGAACGTATTCAGTATCGGTGTCTTCGTATCGCGTTAGGTTGCATGCACTCGACTCACACCATGAGTCTTGAAGTGCTGGCTGGCATGTTGCCACTCTCGGATCGGTTTACAGAATTATCTCTCCGGCTCCTCACCAGGTGTGAAGTTATGAACCCCCAGGTGATCGAAAATTTTGAGAAGCTCCTTGAGTTGAACCCTCAAACCCGCTTCATGACCTTGTACCATTTGTACATAACACAGGATGTCAGCCCTTCGCCGAACATTTCCAATCGTGTTTGCTTCTCCGATTTCGACAATTCGGTTCATTTTGATTTATCCATGAAGCAGGAGCTTCGTGGAATCCCAGAGCATCATCGTCCTATGATTGCTCCGGTGATATTTGCTGCAAAGTTTGGCCAAGTTGATTCCACTAAATCGTTTTTCACTGACGGATCTTTGATAGAGGAGTCAGCAGGCTTTGGTATATTTAATGAAATTTATAGCGCCAACCGTAAACTTCAAGCTCCTTGTTCCGTATATGTCGCTGAATTAGCGGCAATACATTTTACGCTAGAAATTGTTGCCTCATTAACACCGGATCAGTACTTCATTTTCACGGATAGTCTCAGTTCTATAGAGGCTATTCGCTCATTGAGGCCGGTAAAGCACTCCTCGTATTTTCTCATGAAAAATACAGCAGCTTCTAAGTGCTTTATCTTCGCGATATTTTATCATCACCTTTGTATGGGTCCCATCTCATTGTTCAATTCCGGGCAATGAGAAAGCGGACTCGCTTGCAAAGGTGGGCGCTATGGAAGGCGATATTTGTGATCGACAAATCGCCTTCAACGAATTTTTTCCTATTTTTCGTCAACAGTCACTCGTCAGCTGGCAGTATAAATGGAGTAAAGGAGATTTGGGGCGATGGCAACATTCTATCATCCCAAAGGTGTCGAAGAAATCTTGGTTTAGCGGGATGGATGTGGGTCGAGACTTCATTCGTGTCATGTCTCGCCTCATGTCCAATCATTATTCTTTGAACGCTCATTTATACCGGGTTGGGCTGAGCGACAGCAATCTCTGTGAATGTGGACAAGGCTATCAGGACGCAGATCACGTTATTTGGTCTTGTGCTGAGCATTCTGGAGTCAGATCTGAGCTTTATGATTCCCTTCGGGCTCGAGGTAGACAACCCAATGTGCCAATTCGAGATATTTTGGCTGTACGTGATTTGGAGTACATGAAACTCATTTATGTGTTTTTGACTAACATTAGCATTAGATTGTAGTTAGTTTAACCTGTATGTTTAGAATAAGTTTTTTTAATACGTGTATGTGTGTGTGTTTTTTTTTCTTTTTCAAGAAATGTTCAATTCAAAAGAAAACCATAAGTTGTATAGTTAGTGTTTAGATAATTTTGAATTTAAATTTAATGTGTTATGTAACTATACTTTAAATTCCCACCCTCCTTCCCATCCGTAATTTGTTATTCCTATTAACCTCGAGACGGCCGCGAGTAATCGGCTCTATCCTCCTAACTTTAGTTTTAAGATAAATGATGTATAAAAATATGAAAATTTGGCTCTGTAAAGTTAATTCGATTGAGCCTGTACAAATAAATAATTATTAAAAAAAAAAATAAGGCGATGATGCTCTGGCTTTCCAAAATGATCCTGCTTCACCACCTACCTAAATGCCCTACCTTATTTGGAAAATCTGAAATGATTGCTACAAGGTCTACAAAGTCTACACAGTGGAATGAAATGTCAAAACAATGCTCTTGATTGGTTGTCGGTACATATAATCTTCAAAATATTGGGTTTGTCATCTGAAAAAAAAACCCAAACCGTGTTAGCGATAAAGTTTTCCGCTTTTTGTTTTTATTTTTCACTTCGTTATGTTTGTTGAACAAAATATGTTTTCAAAAAATGACTGTTTGAAGAATGCCTAGATTTTCGCTGCTCAACCATACAATTCTTATACTTCAAATTGCAATGCTCTAGACTGCCACGGTTTTCGGATCAGTTATGAATCAGAAAGCATTGAATCCAGGATTTTTTAGCTATGCTTACGAAAAAATGGCGATTCTGTGTTATTTATTTTGTTGTGATTTAATTTTTAAATTTTTAGTTAAAGATTTTCTACCTTTAATGCTACAATAAGTCTTTGCTTGGCGGTAAGTCACTGCTCGATTTTCGTACCACTTTGATCGGATGAATATTTGTCAACGAAGCATTAGAATATCCTAATAGAAGAAATAGCAAATTTTTAAATTGGTCACAAACAATACTACCGTCACCCCGAGGGTGAACGCTAAAGCGGAATTGATTTAGGGTAGTTGTTAGCAGCAACAAAGCCCGTGAGCTACAATTCGCAGACACATTGCGCTTGCATTTTCGATTTTTGTTTTTGTTTTTCCTATATCCTCCTCTGTCTGCCCGAATCGTCAATATAGTATTGTGGCTCTGTCTTTTTCGCGTCAATATATCTTGCCGTTTTACAATTTATATATCACAGAAAAATGTATTCACAGGATCCGCAAAGAGATTAAAAAGTATTTCATTTCTTTTACAGTGTCTCATTTAGTTAGTATCGCAATTATATGCAAGTTTTGCTACGACGGTTAAATCATTACCCTTTCGAATAGCTATGGCAACGACCAAACTTATTCTATCAGTGCGATCGCGTTCTTTCACAGCCTCTTTTAGTCACTGCGTTCTAA
>JASCZW010019077.1:0-14327 GCA_034211315.2 Aedes japonicus
CCAACTTTCTTTTTAATACCACGCATAAGATTTTGTACAACGCATGAACCGACATTATTTTCCGCTTTCAACCATGACTTCAACATTTCCTGTTCTGTAGTGAGAACTTTAGGATGCTTACGAAGTTTGTGCTCCATTGTCTATATAATAAAAATGAGTTGGGGTTTCCTTTGTCACGATTTAACTCGCGAGCGGAAGGACCGATCGGCGTGAAATTTTGTATGCAGAGATTTTTGGGGCCGGAGAATAATCTTATGATGGTTTGAGACCCCTCTCTCCTCTGAAAGGGGGGGCTCCCATAAAAATGAAACACATTTTTCTGCATAACTCGAGAACTGATCAAGCAAAGGAACCCAAATTTAGCATGCCAAAGTATTTGGAGGCAAGAAATGTTTCTATGGAAGTTTGAGACCCCTCCCCTCTCTAGAAAGGGAGGCTCCCATACAAATAAAACAGAAGTTTCTGCATATATCAAGAACTAATCAAGCAAATGGAACCAAATTTGGCATGTGGGGATTTTAAAGGCAATAAATGTTTCTACGATAGTTCGAGGCCCCTCCTCCTTCGCTGATAGGGGGGGTAATACAGGTTTTTGAAGGCAAAAAATGTTTCTAAAGTAACTCAAGACCCCTCCGCCCTCTGTAAGAAGGGGGCTCTCAAACTAATGAAACACAAATTTGTGGATAACTCGAGAACTAATCAAGCATATGGAACCAAATTTGGCATGTGGAGGTTTTTGAAGGAGGTAAATGTTTCTATGGTGATTTGAAACTTTTCCGTCATATTAGGAGGAAGGGGGGAGGGGGTGCTCTCAAACAAATGAAACCCAAATTTCTGCATAACTCGAGAAATAATCAAGCAAATGGAACCAAATTTGGAATGGACGAGTTTTTCAAGGCATGAAATGTTTTTATGGTGGTTCAAAGCCCCTCCTCCCTCTTAAAAGGGGGGCTCTCATACAAATGAAACAAATTTCAACCAAACATGAGAACTATACCTACTGCTTTGCAAATTTGTATTCAGTGGTTCTTGGGTCCGGGAAAGGATCTTATTATAGTTCGAGACCCCTCCCGCCTTTAGAAAGGGGGGCTCCCATGCAAATGAAAAACTATTTTCTGCATAACTCGAGAACTAATCAATATGGAGGTTTTTGAAAGAGAGAAATGTTTTTATGGTCATTGAGACTCTTCCGCCTTCTGAAGGGGGGGGGGCTCTCAAACAAATGAAACACAAATTTCTGCATAACTCGAGAACCAATAAAGCAAATGGAATCAAATTTGGCATGTGGAATTTTTTGAAGGAGAGACATATTCCTATGGTGGTTTAAGACCCCTCTGCCCTCTGAAAGGGGGGGCATAACTCGAGCGCTATTCAAGTAAATGAAACCACATTTGGCATGTGGGGGTTATTGGAAACAGGATTTTTATTTATATTAAAATGGATTTCTGTCTGACTGTCTGTCTGACCGATCGGAGTGAAAATATGTATGCAGATATTTTTAGGGCTGGGGAAGGTTCTTATGATTGTTTGATAACGCTTCCTCCTTCCAGCTCGCATACAAATGAAACACAAATTTCTGCATAGCTTGAGAACTAATCAAGCAAATGGAATCAAAAATGGTATGCGGGGTTTTTGAATGCGAGAAATGTTTCTATGGTGAATTCAAACACAAATTTCAACCAATCCTGAGAATTATCCAGGTAACTAAGTCACAAACTGTGTATTGTCTGGGTAAGAAGAATGTTCTGATAAAAGTTTGAACTCCTTATTACTCAAAAAAAAACTCATTAAAAAAAAGCGTCAGTTCTGTGTAATGTTCGTTCATTTAGTTGCAGGCGTAGCAACGCTCGCACCGGGATCAGCTAGTCTATATAATAAAAATGAGTTGGAGTTTCTTTTGTCACGATTTAACTCGCGAGCGGAAGGACCGATCGGCGTGAAATTTTGTATGCAGAGATTTTTGGGGCCGGAGAATAATCTTATGATGGTTTGAGACCCCTCCCTTTACTGGAAAGGGGGGCTCCCATACAAATGAAACACAAATTTCTACACAACTCGAGAACTAATCAAGCAAAAGAAACCAAATTTAGCATGTGTGAGTTTTTGGGTTTTTATGGTAGCTTGAGAACCCTCCCCGTCATAAAAGGGGGGGCTCCCATACATATAGAACGCAATATTCTGCATAGCTCGGGAACTAATCAAGCAAACGGAACGAAATTTAGCATGTGGTGGTTTTTACGACAAAAAATGTTTCTATGTTGGTTTGAGACCCCTTCCCATCCTTAAGGGAGGGAGTCTCCGATACAAATGAAATACACTATTCTGCATGACTCGAGAACTAATCGAGCAAATGGAACCAAATTTAGTATGTGGTGGTTTTTGAAGACAAAAAATTGTTCTATGTTGATTTGAGACCCCTCCCCTTTCTGAAAGGCGGGGAACCTATTCAAATGAAACGCAAATCCTTGCATAACTCGAGAACTAATAAGAGAAATGGAACCAAATTTCGCATGTGGAAGTTTTTGAAGGAGGGAAATGTTTCTATGGTGATTTAAGACTCTTCCGTCATATGGAGAGGAAAGGGGAGGGGGTGCTCTCAAACAAATGGAACACAAATGTTTGCATTGCTCGAGAAATAATCAAGCAAATGGAACCAAATTTGGAATGGACGAGTTTTTTAAGGTATGA
The DNA here is from genome assembly GCA_034211315.2 of Aedes japonicus. Taxonomy (NCBI): domain Eukaryota; kingdom Metazoa; phylum Arthropoda; class Insecta; order Diptera; family Culicidae; genus Aedes; species Aedes japonicus. The sequence continues at coordinate 2,689 of JASCZW010019077.1, forward strand.
AATGTTTTTATGGTGATTCAAAGCCCCTCCTCCCCTTAAAAAAAGGGAGCTCTCATACAAATGACACAAATTTCAACCAAACATGAGAACTATACCTACTGCTTTGCAAATTTGTATTCAGTGGTTTTTGGGTCCGGGAAAGCATCTTATGATAGTTCGAGAGCCCTCCCGCTAGTTGGGATCCCATGCAAATGAAAAACAAATTCCTGCATAACTCGAGAACTAATCAAGCAAATGGAACCAAAATTGGTATGGGTGAGTTTTTGAAGGCAAGACATGTTTTTGTGGTAATTTAAGACCTCTCCTCACTCTGAAAAGGGGGGCTACCATATATACGAAACACAAATTTAAACCAAACATGAGAACTATCCCTACCGCTATGGAAATTTGTATGCAGGGGTTTTTGGGTCCGGGAAAGGATCTTATTATAGTTCGACACCCCTCCCGCCTTTAGAAAGGGGGGCTCCCATGCAAATAAAAAACTATTTTCTGCATAACTCAAGAGCTAATCAAACAAATGTAACCAAATATGGCATGTGGAGGTTTTGTAGGCAAGAAATGATTCTACGGTGGTTTGAGACCCCAAGCAAAAGAAACCACATTTAGCATGTGTGAGGTTTTAAAGGTAAGAAAGGTTTCTATGATGTTTTCAGATTCCTCTTCGCCCTGAAAGGGGGGGAGGGGGCTCCTATACAAATGAAATACAATATTATGTCTAACTCGAGAACTAATCAAGCAAATTGAACCAAATCTGGCATGTGGAGGTTTTTGTAGATGAATACAGTTTCAATGCCAATTTGGGACCCCTACCTTTTCTGAAGGGGGGGGGGGGGCTCCCATACAAATGAAACACAAATTTATGCATAACTCGAGAACAAATCCAGCAAATGGAACCAAATTTGGCATATGGAGGTTTTTGAAGGAGAGAAATGTTTTTATGGTCATTAAGACTCTTCCGCCTTCTGAAGAGAAGTTTCAATGCCAATTTGGGACCCCTACCTTTATTGCAGGGGGGGGGGGCTCTCAAACAAATGAAACACAAATTTCTGCATAGTTCGAGAACTAATAAAGCAAATGGAATCAAATTTGGCATGTGGAATTTTTTGAAGGAGAGACATATTCCTATGGTGGTTTAAGACCACTCTGCCCTATTAATGAGGGGGTTCCCATAGAAATGAAACGCAAATTCCTGCATAACTCGAGAACTAATAAAGCAAATGGAATCAAATTTGGGTTGTGGATTTTTTTGAAGGTCAGACATCTTTCTATGGTGGTTTGAGACCCTTTGCCCTCTGAAAGGGGGGGGCTCTCATACAAATGAAACGCAATTTTCTGCATTACTCGAGAACTATTCAAGTAAATGAAACCACATTTGGCATGTGGGGTTATTGGAAACAGGATTTTTATTTATATTAAAATGGATTTTTGTCTGACCGATCGGAGTGAAGATATGTATGCAGGTATTTTTGGGGCTGGGGAAGGTTCTTATGATTGTTTGAGACCGCTTCCCCCTTCCGGCTCGCATACAAATAAAACACAAATTTCTGCATAGTTTGAGAACTAATCAAGCAAATGGAATCAAAAATGGTATGCGGGGTATTTTGAATGCAAGAAATGTTTCTATGGTGAATTCAAACACAAATTTCAACCAATCCAGAGAATTATCCAGGTAACTAAACCATAAACTGTGTATTGTCTGGGTAAGAAGAATGTTCTGATAAAAGTTTGAACTCCTTATTACTCAAAAAAAAACTCATTAAAAAAAAGCGTCAGTTCTGTGTAATGTTCGTTCATTTAGTTGCAGGCGTAGCAACGCTCGCACCGGGATCAGCTAGTCTATATAATAAAAATGAGTTGGGGTTTCCTTTGTCACGATTTAACTCGCGAGCGGAAGGACCGATCGGCGTGAAATTTTGTATGCAGAGATTTTTGGGGCCGGAGAATAATCTTATGATGGTTTGAGACCCCTCCCTTCACTGGAAAGGGGGGCTCCCATACAAATGAAACACATTTTTCTGCATAACTCGAGAACTGATCAAGCAAAGGAACCCAAATTTAGCATGCGGAAGTATTTGGAGGCAAGAAATGTTTCTATGGAAGTTTGAGACCCCTCCCCTCTCTAGAAAGGGAGGCTCCCATACAAATAAAACAGAAGTTTCTGCATATATCAAGAACTAATAAAGCAAATGGAACCAAATTTGGCTTGCGGGGATTTTAAAGGCAAGAAATGTTTCTACGATAGTTCGAGGCCCCTCCTCCTTCGCTGATAGGGGGGGGGGGGGGCGGGGCTCCCATACAAATAAAACACAAGCTTCTGCATAACTCTAGAACTAATCAAGTAAATGGAACCAAATTTGACAGGTACAGGTTTTTGAAGGCAAGAAATGTTTCTAAAGTAACTCAAGACCCCTCCGCCCTCTGTAAGAAGGGGGCTCTCATACTAATGAAACACAAATTTGTGGATAACTCGAGAACTAATCAAGCATATGGAACCAAATTTGGCATGTGGAGGTTTTTGAAGGAGGTAAATGTTTCTATGGTGATTTGATTTTTTTCCGTCATATTAGGAGGAAGGGGGGAGGGGGTGCTCTCAAACAAATGAAACCCAAATTTCTGCATAACTCGAGAAATAATCAAGCAAATGGAACCAAATTTGGAATGGACGAGTTTTTTAAGGCATGAAATGTTTTTATGGTGGTTCAAAGCCCCTCCTCCCTCTTAATAGGGGGCTCTCATACAAATGAAACAAATTTCAACCAAACATGAGAACTATACCTACTGCTTTGCAAATTTGTATTCAGTGGTTCTTGGGTCCGGGAAAGGATCTTATTATAGTTCGAGACCCCTCCCGCCTTTAGAAAGGGGGGCTCCCATGCAAATGAAAAACTATTTTCTGCATAACTCGAGAACTAATCAATTTGGAGGTTTTTGAAAGAGAGAAATGTTTTTATGGTCATTGAGACTCTTCCGCCTTCTGAAGGGGGGGGGGGGGGGGCTCTCAAACAAATGAAACACAAATTTCTGCATAACTCGAGAACCAATAAAGCAAATGGAATCAAATTTGGCATGTGGAATTTTTTGAAGGAGAGACATATTCCTATGGTGGTTTAAGACCCTCTGCCCTCTGAAAGGGGGCATAACTCGAGCGCTATTCAAGTAAATGAAACCACATTTGGCATGTGGGGGTTATTGAAACAGGATTATTATTTATATTAAAATGGATTTTTGTCTGACCGATCGGAGTGAAGATATGTATGCAGGTATTTTTGGGGCTGGGGAAGGTTCTTATGATTGTTTGAGACCGCTTCCCCCTTCCGGCTCGCATACAAATAAAACACAAATTTCTGCATAGTTTGAGAACTAATCAAGCAAATGGAATCAAAAATGGTATGCGGGGTATTTTGAATGCAAGAAATGTTTCTATGGTGAATTCAAACACAAATTTCAACCAATCCAGAGAATTATCCAGGTAACTAAACCATAAACTGTGTATTGTCTGGGTAAGAAGAATGTTCTGATAGAAGTTTGAACTCCTTATTACTCATTAAAAACTTATTTAAAAAAACCGTCAGTTCTATGTAATGTTCATTCATTTAGTTGCAGGCGTAGCAACGCTCGCACCGGGTTCAGCTAGTCTATATAATAAAAATGAGTTGGAGTTTCTTTTGTCACGATTTAACTCGCGAGCAGAAGAACCGATCGGCGTGAAATTTTGTATGCAGAGATTTTTGGGGCCGGAGAATAATCTTATGATGGTTTGAGACCCCTCCCTTTACTGGAAAGGGGGGCTCCCATACAAATGAAACACAAATTTCTACACAACTCGAGAACTAATCAAGCAAAAGAAACCAAATTTAGCATGTGTGAGTTTTTGAATGCAAAAAAGGTTTTTATGGTAGCTTGAGAACCCTCCCCGTCATGAAAGGGGGGGCTCCCATACAAATAAAACACAATATTCTGCATAACTCGGGAACTAATCAAGCAAACGGAACGAAATTTAGCATGTGGTGGTTTTTTACGACAAAAAATGTTTCTATGTTGGTTTGAGACCCCTTCCCATCCTAAAGGGAGGGGGGGGAGTCTCCGATACAAATGAAATACACTATTCTGCATGACTCGAGAACTAATCGAGCAAATGGAACCAAATTTAGTATGTGGTGGTTTTTGAAGACAAAAAATTGTTCTATGTTGATTTGAGACCCCTCCCCTTTCTGAAAGGGGGGGAACCTATTCAAATGAAACGCAAATCCTTGCATAACTCGAGAACTAATAAGAGAAATGGAACCAAATTTAGCATGTGGAAGTTTTTGAAGGAGGGAAATGTTTCTATGGAGATTTGAGACTCTTCCATCATATAAGAAGGAAAGGGGGAGGGGGTGCTCTCAAACAAATGAAACACAAATTTCTGCATAACTCGAGAAATAATCAAGCAAATGGAACCAAATTTGGAATGGACGAGTTTTTTAGGGCATGAAATGTTTTTATGGTGGTTCAAAGCCCCACCTCCCTCTAAAAAGGGAGCAAAGGAAACCACATTTAGCATGTGTGAGGTTTTAAAGTTTTAAAGGCAAGAAAGGTTTCTATGATGGTTTCAGATTCCTCTTCGCCCTGAAAGGGGGAGCTCTTATACAAATGAAATACAATATTCTGTATAACTCGAGAACTAATCAAGGAAATTGAACCAAATCTGGCATGTGGAGGTTTTTGTAGATCAATACTGTTTCAATGCTTATTTGAGACCCTCCCTTTTCTGAAGGGGGGGGGGGGGGCTCCCATACAAATGAAACACAAATTTATGAATAACTCGAGAACTAATTAAGAAAATGGAACCAAATTTGGCATATGGAGGTTTTTGAAGGAGAGAAATGTTTCTATGATGTTTTGAGACCCCTCCACCTACTAAAAGTGGAGGGAGGGATCTCCCATATAAATGAAACACAATTTTTTGCATAACTCGAGAACTCATCCAGCAAATGGAACCAAATTTGGCATATGGAGGTTTTTGAAGGAGAGAAATGTTTTTATGGTCATTGAGACTCTTCCGCCTTCTGAAGAGGAGGGGGGGAGGGTCTCTCAAACAAATGAAACACAAATTTCTGCATAACTCGAGAACTAATAAAGCAAATGGAATCAAATTTGGCATGTGGATTTTTTTGAAGGAGAGACATATTCCTATGGTGATTTAAGACCACTCTGCCCTCTTAATGAGGGGGGTCCCATAGAAATGAAACGCAAATTTCTGCATAACTCGAGAACTAATAAAGCAAATGGAATCAAATTTGGCATGTGAATTTTTTTGAAGGTCAGACATATTTCTATGGTGGTTTGAGACCCCTTTGCCCTCTGAAAGGGGGAGGGGGGCTCTCATACAAATGAAACGTAATTTTCTGCATAACTCGTGAACTATTCAATTAAATTAAACCACATTTGGAATATGGGGGTTATTGGAAACAGGATTTTTATTTATATTAAAATGGATTTCTGTCTGACTGTCTGTCTGACCGATCGGAGTGAAAATATGTATGCAGGTACTTTTGGGGCTGGGGAAGGTTCTTATGATTGTTTGAGACCGCTTCCCCCTTCGGGCTCGCATACAAATGAAACACAAATTTCTGCATAGCTTGAGAACTAATCAAGCAATTGGAATCAAAAATGGTATGCGGGTTTTTTTAATGCAAGAAATGTTTCTATCGTGAATTCAAACACATAATTCAACCAATTCTGAGAATTATCCAGGTAACTAAGCCACAAACTGTGTATTGTCTAGGTAAGAAAAATGTTCTGATAGAAGTTTGAACTCCTTATTACTCAAAAAAAACTCATTATAAAAAGCGTCAGTTCTATGTATTGTTCATTCATTCAGTTGCAGGCGTAGCAACGCTCGCCCGGGATCAACTTGTAGCCCAATATTTTTCAATTGCCCGCAGCTCTGGAGAGTTTGGGGATTAACATCCTTCGGCACGAAATTGACACCATTCGTCTTGTACCAGAACATCCTTGGAGTAGTGACAAGAGGCTAGAGTCCCACAAAAATTGAAGAAACGTTGTAAGTTTTAAGTCGTTTTTCAGGCATTCATTCATGTATACTTAACCATTTACAGTTATCACGTTTACCCCACGAACAAATCCTGCCAAATTTCTTGGGGAACTTTGACACTCGCTGTTTCCTGGAGACACTCTGGAACATCGAACTTGTCTTTCGCAGTCACAGACTGGTTGCTGGGAATTTGTTTGAAGTCCGCTTTACGTGTTTTCATCGTCCATGATGCAGCAGTGTGGTTTCGTCAACATTTGTGTGTGGGGTGATTCAAAAATGACGTCCACTCTTTAGGGGGAGAGGGGTATCAAATTTGTGACAATATAGTGACAGGGGGGAGGGGGGTTATCAAAATGTGACATCCAACAATTTTGCATTTGTAAATTTGTCAGCGTTAATACGAGAACAAAGGCGTCTAAAAGTTTTGGGTGTACGGTAAAATGAAAATACACATTTTACTTAGTTGTGTGAGTGCATAAAATTTATTTACTGTTCTTATCGTCAATGAGCACGAACCGCATGAGCTGTGCTTCACTTCTGAAACTTCGTCGAAGTTTGATTTTGTTGAAAATCCTATTGTGTTGTATTTTTGTCGTGCATACCACGCTGTGTAGTTAACAAGCCAACCGTATGTGTGAATACTGGCAAGATATAAAAAACGAATCTTATTGTGAAGAACTTTTCAAATCGAAAATTAGCACCTTGAAAACGGAAGCTTCGAAACCGAAAGATATACTAAAGGTTTTTAAGCCAGCAGACCTTCTGTTGCGTATGTTTTTCGTCTAATGTAACTGTATATTCTTCAATATTTGTGCTGAACTGTAGATATCAACTTTAAGTTAACATTATTTTAAATAAATTCAACTTTTACTTTACAATTTTAATGTGTCTTAATTGATAATAGAATTTAAGCTATCCGATCTAAATTTTAAAGTATTCATAGTGTTACTTTGTGGTCGCTTTTATTCGCTAGAGGTATTGTGTAGACAGACAATCGAAACAACTGTCAAAGTAATGTGGTAGCGTTAGTGCTCAAGGCGGTTGATTTCAAATCGACCCAGTTGGCTTTGGGATGGTACTGGAACGACCTGGCCTCTGTCGCTGACAATGACCCAATTAGCTTCTGCCAGTGGTACTTCACCATTTTGACCACTTTTGGTCAATCTTTTATAAAATTTTTGGATGTCGTCCGCTGGTTTTATGAATTTTCGAAGCTTTGCTTTGGTTAAAGCCAAAAAGTCTCGATTGGCCGTGACTCCGTGCAGTTCGGCGGATTCATGTCTTTCGGCACGAAACATACATTTTGACTTTTGTACCATTCTAACTGTGACCTTTGCGTGCTGCCTGATCATCAGCAATAATCGCTTCTGGAGACATTCCTCAACGCATTTCTGGTGTTCATCGTCTCTCGTTGTGATGTACGGACTAGATGTTTTACCACACTCGCATATTGCCTGCTAAACCATAACCTTCTTTCGAACTCGAAAATTGCCTTCTCGTTTCGGGATGCCTTTGTCTTCGCTTACAGTACAGAATTGTGGTCCGGGAAGCGTTTCAGCAATCTAGTTTCACATCGTCCATTATTATACAACCAGGAATTTCTACACAATAACGGATCGTAGAGTTTGCGGGCCGTGGTTTCTACGGACGTGGCCTGTTTTGGGTTTCTTTCGGGTTTTTTCTGCTTTCTGTATGTTTTTAGCCCAAGTCTTTCTTTGGCACGCATGACGTTACTCGACGAGGTCCCTAGTTTTTCACAACATCCCGAGCGGAAGTCGCTGGTTTTCACTTGTAGCCATCCCTGATCTTTTATCGATATCCGGACTAACAGGACCGGATTTCCGACCACTCTTCGGCGCATCTTCAAACGTACACTGTTCTCTATATTTTCGAATCGCAGATCGTACCGCTCCGACAGCATACTCTCTTCCTTGGCCAATTTTCTTAAGGAGAGTCCGCTCACAGTGCACCATTTGTGCCTGATACTTTTTCGGTGTTCCGGAGTAAGACCGCGCATTTTGATAGGTAACACGAAACTGAGCACTTTTGTATGCTTTGTCATTCAGAAATGAGCAAACAAAGGACGCAGCCAAAACATGTTGAAATATTTCATTATATTCAAAATGACCGTTTAAATAAGGTGTTACTTATACCACAGCCATTCAAGCTTGAATCTCGACTTGTGTAAATTTCCGCAACCGTCAATTTGAAGGAATCGCTAAATCTAGAGAAAATCGTCAACAGGTCGAAAAGTGGCATTTGTAAACAATGACTTAAAACTTAAATTTCCTGGAAATACCAGGTTCCTAACATCTACATCCACTACCAACTGGAGGATAATAACTCCTTGTATCTATCTCTTTGGTGCTGTTTCGTATGGTGGGATCTAGCCACCAAATGTTACTTTCGACCTTTCGACTATTTTGTCTAGAAATGTCACACAGCATTTAGCAAAAAAGCAAATCTGTCAGTTTTGTAGACGATTTGTGGCATATAATTGCACGTCAAAACATCGTGTCAATATTCAGGTGGCATGTGGCGAAAGACCGAGTGATATTTTGACATGCTGGCAGATGCCGCAACTTCGCCACATCAGTAGGCACCTCGACCAAGTGAACTACGTAGCGTTAGTGAAGCAACAGTGCTTACGCTAGCGCTTGCTGCACGGTGAAATTTACCATAAGTTATTGATTAATTTTGCTCTTGCTAAACGTCTGTCTGTGCTTACATACTTTCTGGAATAATCGTTAGTTGCTGAAGCATTAGATTGATCAGTATGGAGCGTCAGCATGCAGAAGGTGAGGCTATGAATTTGAGGTAACATGTACATTTTTTATAGAAAAATCGTATCTGTCAAAGTATAGATGCGCGCTGCGAACAATCTTTTTCGGTGCCATCTTCCTATTTTGAAGAAGCAATAAAATATTATAAATCTTGAAATCTGATTTTATAGAATTGTTGGACAGTGCTTAAGGATTGCGGGTCAGGAAGAACCTGCTACTTTAAAAAGTTTATAATTATGAACGAAAGTGTTTCGAACGCCTTTGGCAATAAAATATGATCTAGACTAAGTGTTGCACACAATTTTAACGTTAGAGAAACTTGTTTCAAACTTTGAATAAAACACCATCTTTGCGAAAAAAATCAATCAATTTATTATCAACAAGAAATTATGATTTCAGTCCTGTATGGAATTTCAAAATAGTAAAATTATGAAATTCGATAACTGATCGTCTAAGGAAAACATTCTTGTGGTGGAAAGGGCTTTAAATTATCTCAGCAAACTGAAAATATGAAATTGCAAATTTTTACACAAAAATTTCTAGGGCTCAGGAAAATCGAAAAACAACATCGTCTATACCAAAATTGCCCACAAAATTGAAATATTGATTTTTTGAAACCTATGTCAAGGTGCGATCATTTTTTGATTCCCAGTATAAAATATCAGTAGAATTTCCTAGACTGTTCAATGTATAACTCACGAAAATCCGATATATTTCAAAAACAAAACTCACCGCTTTCAAATTTATTGTTCTAAATATCAAATTTTGCAATCAAAAACAATTATTTCTGGTTTGAATATTCATGATTTTTGTTTTTTTTCTGCCTTTGATCATATTCTTTTTCGACTTTTGAGTAATTTCAAGATTTTTAGAACTTTTCTACGAGGTACGATGTTTTGCGCGTCTTCTCTACAAGCAAGAAAAATTATGTATGTTTCATATAATTTTCCATATCTCGAGATCAACATCCAATATCGATATATCAAAAATTTGGTAAATCGCATAAAAGTTGGTTTGATGTTTTTTCGCTATACAACGGTGTTTTTCTGATTGTTCCAGTCATTTTTCCTGAACCGTGAACAATGTTGTAAAGACCTTCCTGAATATTGATTAGAAAATGGAAGCACTTCTTAAACTCAATTGATGTTTTGCTAAAGTTTGCACTGAAAACTTAAATTATTCACCAGAGCTGAACTGAGATCAGTCACCGTTGAAGCCAGATTTTTGCCCGACGGCAGGTGAATCTTGCTCAAAAATCTGTTACTATGCACAAAAAGTTGAGAAAAAGACTGAGCCCAGCATTGGGACCTGGGGTTATTCATACATAGATGTAAGTGCATGAGTGTGGACTGCGAGTTATGAATTTTTTAAAGTAAGTATTATTGGAAAATCTAAAATGATATAAACTCAACTAAAATTTACTCTCTTCTTAAATTTCATCCATTGTAATTCAATTGGTTCGATGTGTTGTAAAGATGTTAATGTAGCCACCATACCGATGTGGTCTAGAGAAAAATCTACGAATCACCATTTTAATAAAGTTTGATTTCTGAATCTTCAAAAACTATCGCAACTTTAATATTTATCAAGAGTAATAAAATATACAACAAATTATTAATTAAATAGGCATTTCTGAATCATAATCAGTCAAGTTTTTTCTTTCACTTTTTAATCAAGATTATTTTAAATTCAAACCAAAACGTTTTCTTAAGTAGATGCGAAGCCAAAAAAAATATTTAAAAATCATTAGTTTATGCAGAAGAAAAATGTCGAACAAATATCTTGACTTATTCTACAAAGTTATTTCCATCAAAACACACTTCCCTTTATCCGCTGTGAGTTGTAAAGAATTTGTTATTATAAATGATCCAATTGTCTGAACACACGTTATTATTGAAATCGATAAACCAATATGCAGCATATTCTTTTTCTGAAGTGTGACGTCCAATGGGTGTGAATCAGCATTTGTGACAAAGTGTGACAGAGGGGGGAGGGGGTTGAAAAACCACTGATGGACGTCATTTTAATCACCATGAGAAGTATCTTATATCAGATATGTAATGAAGTTATTTTCAGAAAAACTAGATGTAAAGATGCCGATATCAAGATACTTTACATCACGCAATATAGATTGTGTATCACCAACAATCAATATGTAACGTAATAAGCAAGTTGTAGTGCGAACGGGTGTTAATTAGCGTTAACAAAATTTGAGTAATCTGTTATTGTTGTACACAACATTTTTTAACCTATAAATTATATATTTGTCTGACGTATAATGCGAAAAACGTCTGAAAGCTGAGAAAGCGTCTGCTGTTGTTGTCAGTTTTTTGCGGGAGACCGACTGCTTATCTGAGTAGTTCGTCCATAAACACCTCACAAACTTCTGCCGCGCACAGCATTCAACGTATCAATATGGTTCAGTGTGAAATCTGCCTCGCGGAATACCAGGAAGGCGAATTGGAACTACATCTGGAGAATTGTGTGCCATTTGGCGTTCCGCTGCACCCATTGTAATGCGGATTACATGAAACAAAGAAGGATTATGGAATCATATGGATCAGCATGATGTAAGGAAGATTCCAAAATGGTTATTCATCCGGTATTCTGCAATCCACGCTTAAACAATGTTTATATCTACAGATTCCAGATGGAGTAAAGGAAGTACACTGTCAGGAAATCAAGGTTACAGACATAGTTGCACCGATGCTCACTCAGTGCAATGACCAACGGGCATATGCGTGATTCCCTACCAGGAGCACGTTCATGTAAGTGACGGGTTGTAATGCTACTATAAATATGCGATAGTTCAAACATTG
>JASCZW010019078.1:0-14333 GCA_034211315.2 Aedes japonicus
CAACGATAGCCAACTGAACGATTGGTGAAGGTTTATACAATGCGTACCTACAGATATAAAATAGACGTCACAGTGGCTTGTCTTTTGTCTAGTAACGGGTGGCAATTAAAATTTTGGAATTTTTTCGAGGCCTCTATGCTCAACAACAAACGTGCTCAGAGATAAATAAGAGTGTGTATGCGTTAGCTCTTTCTCTCCTCTTTCTGCTAGTATTTTCTGTTTTGTTTATGCTTGCTCAGTTTTGTTCAAAATGCTGTCGAAACAAGGAGTATTTCGTGAGCGCGTTGTACAGTTCTACGAACTGCACAGAAATCTCGGCAAAACGTATACGGTACAACATTTTAAAAGCGAAAATGTTGCGACTTCTGACTGTTTATCATATCCTAAGATCCCCAACAACTGCTTACAAGCAAGGTAGTGGAAGACCAGCCAAAATTATGGACGCAAAAGCGACTTCGTTCCCTTTCTCGTGCCTTCAACAACAAGGATTCACTGAGCCAACGGGATGCCGCAAAAAGTTCAACTGTTCTCACCAGTACATCTGCAAAACATTGAAAAGAGTCGGAATAAAGTGCCGAAAGTAGACACGAGCCCCGGAATATACTGATGCACAGATTTCAACGCTGAAATCTCAATGCCGTTGGTTGATTAAAAATTATTCCGGAAAAAGTTTTGTTTTGGACGACGAAAGCTACTCCCTCTTTCGAAGACGCAGATTCCCGGAAACGATCGATACTATTCAACGGATAGTTCTACTACACCTCGAACATAAAATATAAGTTTAAACATAAGTTTGAACAGAAAGTGATGCTTTACATTGCCATTTCCGAGAAAGGCATTTCTAAGCCATGGTTCAAGCCCCTCTGGTTTGGCAATCAATCAAGATGATTACCAGAACGAATGTTTGAAGAAAATTTTGATCCCGTTTCTACAAAAACATCATGCTGATGGACAATACGTGTTTTGACCGGATAAAGCGTCATCGCATTACGCCATAAAAACACAATCGTTCCTGAATACCCATTCGATCCCATTTGTACCCAAAACCACAACCCGATCAAATCTGCTCCCTCAGTTGTCGCTCCAATCGAAGATTTCTTCGGGGTTTTTAGTTCCTTGTACAAAAATAACTGGAGAGCCACGAATTGCAAACAGTTGATTGGTAGAATCAAGAGATGCATTCGCAAAGTTGACATGGAGGCCGTACAACGCTCCTGTTCCGACATCAAACGGAAGCTTCGCCGAACATCCGATTACGGACCGTTTTCAAATGTTCACTAATTTTTTTCAACAATGGACAATGTATCTTTTATTTGAATAAATCAGATCTTCTTCAACTATGTTTGCCTTTTTTTTGACAGCTTGAGAAAGAAATTCCAAAATTTTAGTTGCCACCCGTTAACTCATATTCTTATCTACCCGTAGTATCGACTGGGATATGAGAAATCCTAGAGAGATGGAGTAACCACGGTGGGAACTTGGTCGTATGGTCGATGAGGACGAAAGGGCTGCTCTCTTTGAAGCCTGCAGCCTATCGGAAAGTATGTGCTCTATGTCAGGGGCGATAAAAAACAACGTTTGACATCCATGTTGAGGGCGCCTCCTCATCATCCATGTGACAGTGTCGGGCAGTGCTCTGCAATAAATTTTAAAGGAAGCAAGCAAAGTCAATATGAAACAGATAAATCGAAAACTGAGTGCTGAGAAATGAGCACCGAGCACTGAGCACTGAGTGCAGAGCATTGGTAGCTGACCACAGTGCACTGATTGCATTGCACTGAGAACGGAGTGCAGAGCACTGAGCACTGAGCAATTATTGCGGAGCACTGAGCACTGAGTGCTGAGCACTGAGTGCTGAGCACTGAGTGCTGATTGCTGAGCACTGACAACTGAACACTGAGCACTGAGCACTGAGCACTGAGCACTGAGCACTAAGTGATGAGCACTGAGCACTAAGCACTGAGAACTGAACACTGAGCACTGAGGAATGAGCATTGAGTGCTGAGCACTGAGCACTGAGAGTGCAGAGCAATGAGCACTGAGTGCTGAACACTGAGAACTCAGTGCTGAACACTGAGCACTGAGCACTGAGTGGTGAGCACTAAGCACTGTGTTCTGAGCACTGAACACTGAGCACTGAGTGCTGATGACTGAGCACTGAGAGCTAAGAACTGAGCACTGAGCACTGAGCACTGAGCACTAAACACTGAGCATTGAACACTAAGCACTGAGCTTTGAGCTCTGAGTGCTGATCTCTGAGCATTAGGCACTGATCGCTGAGCACACAGCACTGAAGGCTGAGCCTTGAGCACGGAGCCCTGAACACTGAGTGTTGAGCACTGAGTGCTGAGCACTAAGAACTGAGTGCTGAACACTGAGCACTGAGCACTGAGTGCTGAGTACTGAGCACTGAGCACTGAGCACTGAGCATTGAGCATTGAGCACTGAGTGCTGTGCACTGAGTGCTGAGCACTCAGCTCTGAGTTCTGACTGCTGATCACCAGTCTTCTAGGTGCAGCCTAGCGCAGATGTTTGATGAAGTTTGCACTCTCAAATGAACTCTCTCTTGAAGTGCGCACATGCACTCATCGAAATGAACATGAGCACGAGCGTAAGCTTCGTGCTCATGTTTTGTGCCATGTTTGCAGCGGCGCTAGCAGCCACGCTCAAAACATCTATGTTTGCGTATGGTTCAGTTTCATACCCAAAAGATTGTTTTAATTCTCTTTTGCTCCTTGCGGCGTTCAATAAACTTAAACTGTTTTCGGTCGGGCAGAGGTTTCATCAGAACTGCCCGGTTTTCAATCAACCCTTAGAGGTTTGATAGCTATGTGCGTAAATTGTTTATTCGCGTATTTAAGATCTTCTTTACTGGAATACCGATCCAAACGGTAAATATAGATTGAAAGCTTTCATTTGACGTATTGAAAGTGGAGTTTTCCCAGAACAATAACATAAATTAATCCTTTGCTACTTGCTACTTTGCGTGACACACAGGAATTTTGATTGATTCATTCAATTGGTTATTCACTTTTGAATTATTTTTCAAATTGTTTATTTTGTAACGTAACTATTTTAAAACCCCCCTCCCCCATATGACACAATAAGTAACGGTTACTCAACCCCTCTCCCCTCCCTTCATGCGTTACGGAATTTGTGCACAAAGCCTATTCACTGAAAGTTAATTTTAGTTTATATCACAAAATCGAAAGTAATACTCACTAATCCATTCGTTGTTTTCTGCAACGAAACTGATTTGTTCTTTTTATGAAGATACATTCGTAATTAATTGCACGCACAACTGTCAAAAGCGCGAAGCTTTTGTTGACACAGGAAGATCATTCGTACATTATACGGAAACAATGCAAAGAGCTACGAATATTTGGTCACAAATTAAAAAGAAACGTCTCTCTGGTGGTTGCATGAAGGACTGACAGATCTACTTTATCGACTCAAAATGTGATTGACAAAAAAAAGCTCAACCAGGTGGAGTTGTCCAGCGTTTTTTTATTGTTTCTGCCATCGGGTTCAAACCTGAATATTTGAAAAGTGCTGGTTCTGAATCCGTGGTTGATCTCACTATGCCACGTTGTCTTGTGAGGACAAGCTTGATTAATGAGCATGAAGTTTTAGTTCTCGACAGCGCTTTAATTGTTATTTTGGGTTAGATAAATGTTTGGTTGGTCATCACGAAGTTCATTTCGTGCATTTTACAAACAGGTGTAATGATAGCATTTCACCAGATAAAAAGCGGTATGAATGTTTCATACAATATACGAGACATTTGTTCTATGTACAAAATCCATGTTTACGAAACGCGTGGAAGCTACTTTACGAAAATAAATTTTCAGTGTTGGTATTCAAACAATGTATTGTTACTTGAGCTTATTTGTCTTAGATAGTATTTTATCTACTAAGAAAACTGTGGCAGACATCAAGGGACGTTTTTTTACGTTTGATGAACAAGAAAAAGTGTTCAATCAAATGTAAGGTTGAGGGAAATTTTATTATACACTCTTTCGAAAGCATTTGGTAGCCCTAAACACGACCGTTTGGTATAAATGGTGATACGACCTCGAGTGCTTTCAGTTTCTCCCAGTAAACAGGAGCTCACTCGGCAACGGTACATGGTCGTTGTGGAGCATTTCGGTATGTTCGATCTTAACGCGTTTTAGAAATTTGCGTATACGGTAGGCATCAAAACGATTAGGCAGTACACTTATTTTCACTAACAGACTGTTTTTTCAAAATTTATTTCTTCCTAGAAGTAAAACTTTATCCAACACGAATCGTTTACATATCAGAAAAACTGTTCATAGCAGTACGTATTGGAATATGCAGAGAATGTTACTACGGGATATCATGTTCGAAAATCAAAACATTGTCCGTGATAGGGTATTTCTTGATCCTTGCCGTAACGCAACAATAAAATTTTCCCACGCCGATTGATGAATATGTACGCAAAATATTTTCATCTCCTCTTTTTAATAGTTTGAATACTTGTGTAAATAAAATGGCAGTCGTAAAAATCTCTAGTTGATAAGAGCAAAAATCTCACAAATAAATCAATCAAGAAATGATCGAGATATTATTGTCCAGTGTTTCAATATGTCGTGACGGTAGCCATTTTTAAACTGTACACAATGGTCGAGGTATGCAACGAAGTGAAGATTAAAATTGTTTTAGCCACCACTAGCTGCCAAATGGTAAGAACATAGAAAGTATTGCTAGACAAATTCAAATCAAACAAACTTTCTCAATATTGAATCGGTCATTTGAGGTCTGCATTTGAATTAAAACCTTCTCGATCCTGTTAGCCTCGGCCTAAATTTAGCCTGCAAAACATAATTATAAGGCAACACATTTTATTTTCGTTTTTTTTTTCAATAGTTGTTGAATTGATACGCAGGAAATTCCCCACCGATTGATGTAAACATCTCGAAAATCTATCTAGCATTTAATAAGTTATAAGCGTTTAATTTGTAACGATATTTCGTGACGGTCGCTACTTTTTAGATTTTCAATCGACACTCTACCCTTGCCTCCACCCGTCGCACAGTGGGAAAAAATGGACCCAAACTCCCACAGATGAGACGCCGCTGGATTGGCTGCTTGAAATAAATCATTTCTTATGAAAAAATTTCCAAAAAATTGAGTGGTGCCATTTTCAGCCTGCGCCGAGCCCGGGAAATGGTCCATTTCACCCCATTTACCCCTAAAAATGTGTTTTTTGAGTTTGTATCCATGTTACTACAATCTCCGCTGAATGATTTGCCCGCATAGAATCGCATTTCATATTATAAACTCTGAGAAATCGAATGGTGCAAGTTTCATTCAGTTCCGAGCTCGGAAAGTGGCATATTTTGCCCAATTTCCTCATTAATTTGAATTTTTCTTGTTTGTACCCTTTCAGCTGCAATCGCTGCCAAAGTTTTTGGCTGAAAACAGCCTATCATACGTGAAAAAGTCTAAGAAATCAAATGGTGTTAATTTCGTTTAGTTACAGAATGCCAACTCAAAAAACACATTCTTAGGGGTAAATGGTGTAAAATTTACCATTTCTCGGCGCCGGCTGAAAATGGCAACATTCGATTTCTCAGTGTTTTTCACGTACGGCATGGTCTTTTTCATTTCAGAAAATTCAGCGGCGATTGTAGATATATGAATAAAAGCTTAATAACACACAAAGATAGGGTTAAATGGGGCAAAATAGACATTTTTGTAATTCTGCAACTAAACGAAAATAACACCATTCGATTTCTTAGACTTTTTCACGTATGATAGGCAGTTTTCAGAAAAAAAAACTTTGGCAGCGATTGTAGCTGAAAGGGTACGAACAAGAAAATCTCAAATTAATGGGGAAATTGGGCAAAATAAGCCTTTTTCCGAGCTCGGAACTGAATGAAACTTGCACCATTCGATTTCTCAGAGTTTATAATATGAAATGCGATTCTATGCGGGCAAACCATTCAGCGGAGATTATAGTAACATGGATACAAACTCAAAAAACACATTGTCGAAGCGAATAGCATTAGGTCAACATGCATTAGGCCACCACATAAAAAATGGACTTGCATGCAATAATAATAGAGAACGTGTTCCATTCGAACAGTTCAGCATGCGATTAGGGATTTTTGCTCGTTCAAACTGGCAGTCTTGTTCTTAGCATACATTCGTGTATAAATCCAACCTATAATACTCGACAGACAGAAAAAAGTTTAGTTCAGTCTCAAGTCTCCCTTCATGTGAACCAAGTGCTAAAAATAAAGTTATCAGTTTATAAGAAAAATAGACACAAAGTAGGACAATTTCTGGCAAGTGCCAACACTTTAGGGGTAAATGGGGTAAAATGGACCATTTCCCGGGCTCGACGCAGGCTGAAAATGGCACCACTCATTTTTTTGGAAAATTTCCCATAAGAAATGATATATTTCAAGCAGCCAATCCAGCGGCGTCTCATATGTGAGGATTTGGGTCCGTTTTTTCCCACTGTGCGTCGGTGATCGAGCAGAGGCACCAACAATCACGCTTGAGCTCGAGTTTTACTCCTAATGTTCAAACTCAAGTTTTGCACTTGAGCTCGAATCTGAGTGCAAACACGTCGCGTTCATCCGTTGCTCTCATGTTCGATGTGCTCGATAAACATGAACACGAGAAGGAGAGCGGGTATTGGATGAACGCGCACTGGTGAGAGCTAAGCTCAAGCTCAACACCACTCGTGTTTTCGTGAAGACTGCTGACCACTGAGCAGTGAGATCTTCGTGCTAAGCAGTGTGCACTGCGCACTGAGCACTGAGCACTGTGCACTGAGTGCTTAGCAATGCGCACCAAGTGCTGAAAACTTAGCACTGAGCACTGATTGCTGAGCACTGAGTACTGAGTAATGAGCACTGAGTGCTGATCACTGAGCACTAAAAACTGAGCACTGAGTACTTAACACTGCGCACTGAGCACTGAACACTTAGTGCTGAGCACTGAAAACCTAGTGCTGAGCACTGCGAACTGAGTGCTGAGCACAGAGTACTGAGAACTGAATGTTGAGCAATGAGCATTGAGCACTGAGTGCTGAGCACTAAGCACTGAGCAATCAGCACTGAGCACTGAGCACTGACCACTGAGTAATGAGTGCTGAGCACTGAGCACCGAGGGCTGAGTACTTAGCACTGAGTGCTGAGCACTGAACACTAAGCATTGAGCACTGAGCATTGAGCACTGAGTCAATGAACACTGAGCACTGAGCACTATGCACTAAGCACTGAGTGCTGAAAACTGAGCACTGATCACTGAGTGATAAGCACTGAGCACTAAGCACTACGCACTGAGTGCTGAAACTGAGCACTGAATGCTGAGCACTGATCACTGAGTAATGAGCACTGAGTCCTGAGTGCTCAGCAATGAGCACTGAGCCCTGAATGCTTAGCACTGAGAACTCTATGGGGTTCAAAATTCCTCTAGATATGGGGTTCAAAATTCCTGAAATTTAATCAGAAAACTCTTTCACAACGTTGTGTGGCCATCTGATAATTTGTCCCAGGAACGGTCATCTCGAAACAGGTTTCCGTGAGGCCTCGAGTGGCCATGAACAAAACTGGCCACTTAACATTGAGAAATATCCTACTGGGGAAATTTAATGAATTTTGATAATGGGTATCAAATGGGACTGCCAGGGTTTTTGGCAATCATATGGGATTGCCAGGGTTTTCTACTGAAAATGTTTATGGCCACTCGTGGCCCCATGGGAACCTGGTCCGGATTGACCAGCCCAAGGACAAATCATCAGATAGTTTCAAAACGTAGAGAAATATCCTACTGGAGAAATTTCATGAATTTTGATACCCATATTGCCTGGGTCTCTTTTGAAATATGTTCATGGCCACTTGAGGCCCCGCGGGGACCTGTTACAGAATGGCCGTTGCAGGAACATGTCAGCATGTGGCCCACAATGGAAGTAAAATAGTTTCTAGGAATTATACCAAAGATTTTGTCTTCCATTCCCGGAAATTTAATAGAAGTTTCCAAATAGTACCTCCGTACCGAACCACAGCCCCGGTAACTCGGATTTGCGGGAACCAGATGAAATCAAACTGTCATTGCTGATTTTGCCCTAAAAGCCGATAAGTTTTGGAATCTAACGGTGCCAAAAGAATTTGAATCGGTCAATAATAGCCAGAGTTATAATCATTTGAATTCGGTGGGTACCCGCACGGAAAAAAATCCGTGCCCGGATCCGTGAACTGCAGTCATGAATTCGAGAACAAGCAAAAATACACCGTGAACTGAATCACGTAATCATGAACTAAATCACGTTTTTAGGTAAAAATCCTGAAAACGTGAACTAGTTCACGGTCCGTTTTCATTTTCGTGAACGCTTTTGTTTCTGTGCGGGTACCCTGTCAATCACTTAAAGGTCCTAAAGGGTTTGAGCTGTTTAGTGGAATACCTGTAACTAGAAATTAGAAGAAAAATTAGTATTTTCCATTTAATTCCAACTACCTTTGCTTATCTTCGACAGATACGCGTATTTCGTCTAAAATGTGCAGACTTCTTCAGTGTCTGGTACTAATAACTCGACTTAAAGTCGACGAAAGTCGAGTTATTAGTACGAGACACTGAAGAAGTCTACACATTGTAGACGAAATACGCGTATCTGTCGAAGATAAGCAAAGGTAGTTGGAATTAAATGGAAAATACTAATTTTTCTTCTAATTTCTAGTCACTTAAAGGTGTTTTTTTTTTGTCGAACACATAAGGGTTAAAAATATGAAACAATAGTGTAAGATTGCATACAATCCAAGAAATAGATGCAGAAATGTTTACATAGTCATACATAAAGTGAAAATGAGATGAATTGCTCTCTTATTACGTCTTTTCGGTGTAAAAAGTTTAATTTGGCAAATAAAAAGAATTTACAGACTTTCTCAGACATTCACAGACATTTCACATTTTTCACGCAGACATTTGAAAAAATATTTGGCATCCCTGCTAGTGGGCCCCGACTCATGCACAATCGCCCATGTAACCCATAAGCATTAGCATATGCTGTAATTGAACCTTAAACCTGCATTTCAGATGCTACAAGCATTATATTAGCATTATATCAGCAACTTGAAAGCTATCGGTTGTAAAGCCGCATTTCAAATGCTATTTAAATGCTTGTAGCCTGTAATAAGCATTTAGAATGCAAAATATCATTAATGAAGCATTGCAGTAAAGCAGCCGTATTTGGGCCAAAAGTGGCAATTATGTTGCATTGACGGCGACTTAAATGCTTGATAGGCTGCCGTAAAGACGCGTTGGAGCTGCTTATTGATTACCTGGACGT
The DNA here is from genome assembly GCA_034211315.2 of Aedes japonicus. Lineage (NCBI taxonomy): Eukaryota > Metazoa > Arthropoda > Insecta > Diptera > Culicidae > Aedes > Aedes japonicus. Next base: position 9,323 of record JASCZW010019078.1, read on the forward strand.
CTCCTTGTGTATCGTTATCCGTATCGTTCGGTGGTGCGCATTTCCCAGTGTAGTAAATGACGCCCGCCAGTATGTTCGCAAGGCAAACACGCAAGTGATTTATTCAGTGACACCCAAAATCGGAAAGCCATGCAATACCGGGTGAACAAGGGAAATACTCGAGTTGGTGCGTCAAATTTGACGCCAGCTGTGGTCCAAACCACTGAATGGAAACAGTCCACATTATTTCCTTTACATTTTTAGGCTGTGGTAAAAGCTTAATCATACTACCTAATTTTTTAACAGAAATATGGATTTTTGAAATATGGTTGCCCTAAACTGACTTTAATATCATAACTTCAAATTTGTAAATTTTATCAATATCAAATTTTGATTGCACGAGGTCAATACATTGGTTATAGTTTTGATAAATTTTCAACCAAAAATATTGATAACTAACAAATTTACAGAAAGTTGAACATAAAGTTTCTTGGAAGCAAAATTTTACTAATTTTTTTTCTTGCTTTTGAGTGTTTTTCGACTTCACTATGTGGCTCCTTAAGCAAACCACCAAATAACAATTTTTGAGTAACCCATTCGCTTCGAACCTATGTCATCCCAGAAAAGCCATTAGAACTCCAATGGCCCAGCTAATGCCAACACAATCGCCATTTTCATAGAAACACCATGGCACCAAATCAAATCATAAGTCCCTTTTCAGGACCAGTCAAAAATTTCATAGGGACCTAAAATAATACTTTCTAGGGTATTCAATATGCTAGTGCAGCAAACGACCTTGCGTATTTTACGTCAATCATACGGGCGTGTGTAGACAACCATTGATTTTCTTAGTAACGAATGAAAAAGCTTGAAGTAAAACACACACAAAAATTGCGATTTGACCATCCTTGTTGTCTTCACCTCAAAAAAATGCATCCCTCCTCGAGCTCAGTCAACAACGTCAACCATCATAATTCTTATTTACCGTTTCCCTGTCTGCAATCTGACATCATGAATTTGTCCGCTGTCACACAACTGATAGTTGCTGCAAAGCTGAGAAGTAGGAAGTTGATTTTATGATTCAGTCACTAAACAACAAACGACAATGTCGACGAAGACGACGACGGCGGTGGCGTCGTCCAAGAACAAGAGGAAGAAGAGGAAAAAACACCAAGATGAACACATAGACACAAAGAGAACCATATCGCGTCAACTGCAGTGGAGGTAGCGGAGGAGTGAGCAAACTTTGTTCGTCTTGGGACCGATGATGGTGACGTTACTCTCCCTCCGGACCAGCCAACCCGTTCCGTTCGAATCCATGCAAAGCAAACCATCACTCCCCGTGGGGAAGGAAATTGAACCTGATATAGTTCATGGTGGAGCAACGCCAGAATCAACAATTTCCATCGTAAATCATACACGTCGACATGTTTTATAAATCCGTGGGAATGTATCATATTTTCCCGGAACATGATTCGACGCTCGGCTTCCTCCGTCACCGTTGGAGCCACTTTTCGGAAGGCTGCCGCATGAAAATATTTCATCTGTAAAACTTTCGAGATGTCCGGATACGGTTCGAGTGGCGTGGGTGGGGGTTACTTCGGGGCAGGGAGGGAAGAACTAAGATAGTGAAAATTGGCGCGCAAAAGGAGCAAGATGTGCATAACAAATTGCTCGAAATAAAATTTATTTCCAGTCTGTTCGTATCTGTTGACTTGACGTGATCATAAATATCCTGGGGGTTGATGTATTTTCCGTTGGCTTCGTGGCAGCCCAGCCGCAGGAACAGACAGATCATGAATTTGCGGGGATTCGAATATCGAGAATTTTTGTCGTTAGTGGGCGGATTTTTTTTTCTTCTTGTACCAAGAATCAGGGGAAGTTGGTGCGCTCTTTCTGAAATCAGTTTGTCGAAGAAACGCTTTCTAACGGCTTCTTCGTTAATGAGCGTTGGTGGGAAAGAATCTTCGGATCGTCCTCTTCGCATATCTTTTTTCACTTCCGAAGTCAATTTTCAAGAGGGAAAAACTTTCCCAATCATCAAACTATGCTGCACGTGTGGAAACTTTGTCTTCAAATATTCCTTTTCATTAAAATCTCATAATCGAATCGCCAACTTCTGCCGAAGCTTGTGGAGCCATCTATTGAGTATTTGTGCAGTGCCTGGGAGCAGATTCGTGAAAAGAATATTCGTACGGAATCGGCTGCAGTAGGAACCCGAAGTTCACTCGTATGACACCATAGTTAGGAGATAAGCCGAGAAAAGGAGAATGTAAATTTCTGAACAAAGTCACGTATTTGCCGGGAACGCTCTAAGGAGGGGGAATTTTATGGCTAATTATTACTACATTATATTGCTGTAAAAGTTTAAATTCATCTTACTACCGCTCGTTGCCGCCGAACAACGAACTGCAAGCTGCGATTGCACACATTCCAAAGTGCTACAAGGTTTGCTTGTTACAATTTCATTTTCATCTCATTCTTGTTCTAATTGAACCGTGACAGATTTTTCAAAACACATAGTTAAGTAGAGAGGCATAATGACACTTGATGTTATATTTGTGGAGGGTGCTACCACCAGGGGCCGGCAAAGTCATCGTCAATTGATAATTGTCAAGCGACGATGAAGCTGTTCACCATCAATATCAAACGAAATTCAAGCTCTTTCTTTTCGAGAATATCCCATATCAACATCTATAAAACCACTTTCGATCTGTTTTCATGCTGTTTGTTTTTGCTTGCTTCGTGTCCAGTACATTTTTCACAGTTAAATGAAGTTGCCACCGTATTGCAATGAAGTAGGTAGACTGAATCGAATAACCGTAGCTTCGGATCACTGCCAGTCTGTGTCTTTTTTACTTCGATGACCCCTGAAGGGAATAAAAATATAATTGACCACGTACAGAAGGAGATTTTATTTTCAGCTTTTGCAACTATTTCGGACATCATTAAAATTTAGGCATCATTGAGTGTATTAGCATTTTGAATCGGAATATTGTTGGAATTCTATGTTTTTTTTTAAAAAAAAAAAGACCGCGCGTATCTTACACGGGAAATAATCCACACATATTTATCGGCAAAAATCCATAGGAAATTCCACATCAAGGGTGTCCACGATGAAATTGCCACACTATGAAATTGCTCTAATATTTTAACCGTTGGGTAGAATTTAATGAAAATTTGGGTGGATTTAGTTCATAGTGTATTATTTACATCCTGCAAGTTTTAAAGTCCTGTGATCAAAACTCGCGGAAATAAAGTCGAAAGAACAGCTCGTGCGTGATAAAATCTTGCGCATTCATCACGAGAACAAGGATCTCTCGCATCGTTCCATCGCTAAAACGTTGGGAATCGCGAATTCCACGGTGTCGCGAGTGATTAAGCGGTTCGAGGAACGGTTGACCACCGATCGGAATCCCAGAAGTGAAGGAAAAAGTATTCCGTACAACACCAAAAATCACAACCGCGTAGTTGGGGCCTTCTACCGAAATCGAACGCCTCCGTTCGGGATGTAGCTAAGAAGCTGCACCTAAGCCAAAGTTTTGTCCAGAAGGCCAAAACTAAGGCTGGGCTTCGAACGTTCAAAGGTACAAAAGGCCCCTAATCGCGACGAAAGCAGAACAAGTCCGCCAAAACCCGTGCCAGGAAGTTGTACCTCAACATGCTGACGAAAGTTGAATGCTGCATCATGGACGACGAAACATATGCTGAAGGCCGACTTCAAACAGATCCCCGGCAACCTGTTTTTCACGGCCAAGGATAAGTTCAGCGTTCAGGCATGTCCGCACTCAGAAGATGTCCAAATTTGCGAAGAAATTCCTGGTTTGGCAAGCCATCTGCACGTGCAGGAAGCGGAGTGCACCTTTCGTGACCCAGGACACGATGAACGGACAGGTGTACATAAAGAGTGCCTCCAGAAGCGGCTGCTTCCTCTCCTGAAGGCCCACAACGTCCCAACAATCTTCTGGCCGGATTTGGCCTCATGCCACTACTCCAAGGACGTGCTGAAGTGGTATGCGGACAATAAGGTCAATTTCGTGCCGAAAATGTTCAACCCTCCCAACACTCCGGAGCTCCGCCCCATCGAGAAGTACTGGGCGATTATGAAGCAGCACCTTCTTAAACGACCTAAGGTAGTGAAGACAGTCGAGGAACTGAAGAAAGTATGGGTTACATGCAAAAAACGGTTGATTCACAGGTTGTGCAGAATCTTATGGCCGGGGTTAAGGCCAAGGTGCGGGCATTTGCGTATGGACTGTAAATAAAATACGAGTAAAATGTTAAAATGAAGTTTAATAGTTATTACTCAATCTTTGAAAGTTTGATGGCAATCGGATGAAAACTCGAATTTTGCGAATAATTTTGTGTGTGGCAATTTCATCGTGGACACCCTTTAATACTGATGTGTTCACACATAAACAGCACCCTCTGAGAATGACAAATGAAGTTTATGTGACAAATGAAAAGTATACGTGGCCACACATAGGGGTTATGTGAGCACATAGGAAGTAAGTGTAGTTACAAATAGATATCATTTCTCGAGTACTTTTTCAAAACGCGTTGTTCATGGCTTGTCATTAAAATACCATGTATATATGCCCATATTTGATGAACTTTCTGATGGATTATTCTTGAAAGTTTTAACTATCTATTAACAAAACCGCGTAAATTTTCTTTTGCACTTTTTGCACATACTCTTGCACTTGATTCAATGGTATATCATTTAAATGTCCCTTAACGACGCGTTATTTAAAATCTTTATACCACAAGGTTAGAAATTTAGATTTTTTTTAGTAAAAATTGATTTTTTTAGTAAAAATATTTTTACAACGTTTTGTTGCCGAAAAAAAATAATACGTCATTATGATAAGTTCGACGTATCTGGGTGAAATATCACAACTTGACGTAACATTTCGACGTAACAACATTTTCATTCGCAGAATAACGTATCATTTTGACGCAAGTAACATGCCATGTATCAAACTGACTTATTAAAATGACGTATTATCTTTTTCTATTGCAGACCGTTGTA
>JASCZW010019079.1:0-24145 GCA_034211315.2 Aedes japonicus
AGTGGCAGAATCAGTGTTCACAGTAAACAAGGTAGAGGATCCATGGTACCGAAAGCTGATGGAAAGAGTCAAGAACGAAGGTGATCAATTTCCCGATTTCCGGATGGCGAACGATATCCTGTTCACGAATTGTCAATGCAAGGACGAAGTTGGAGCAGTCTTCCACAAGTGGAAGCAGGTTGTTCCAAAGGAAGAAAGGACACAGTTGATCCGCAAGTTTCACGATGAACCAGCAGCTGCTCATCTCGGATTCTACAAAACTTGGCACAAGATACAAGCCCACTACTACTGGCCACGAATGCAGCAGGAGATAAGCGCCTACGTGAATAACTGTGACACTTGCAAGGCGTGTAAAGCTCCAGGAACGAGGATGATGCCGCAAATGGGCAACCCCAAACCAGCAAAGATTCCATGGGAAATGATATCGGTAGACTTTGTTGGTCCACTCACACGTTCCAAGCGAGGCAACACAGTACTGTTTGTGGTGGTAGATTGGGTCAGCAAGTACGTGATCGTGAAGCCAATGCGCGCAGCAGATTCACAGAAGATGGTGGAATTCTTGGAAGAAGAAGTTTGTCTGAAATACTCACGTCCGCGACTGATATTGTCCGACAACGGGAAGCAGTTTGAATCGATGCTGTTCAAATCTTGGTTAGCGCGACACAAGATCGGTCACATAAAAACAGCGTATTATTAGAAATTAGAAGAAGAATTAGTATCTTCCATTTAATTCCAACTACCTTTGCTTATCTTCGACAGATACGCGTATTTCGTCTACAATGTGCAGACTTCTTCAGTGTCCTGCACAATAACTCGACTTAAGAAAACTCTGTCAGCTGCCGTATATATACATCATTTTCTAAATACAAAGCGTTTACCTATCGATTATGTTGTTTATACCTATCTTATTATTATTTTGTTTATATCTATCCCGATTCAAAAACAAGTGTACTTTATCATCTACCTCACTTTTTTTCCATCCATACCTAACTCTACTTCATTGTGCTAGCAGCGGGTGCTCCGCTTCGTCGGGTTTGATGTCGTTTAGCTGCTACACAATAAGTAGGTTAGGTATGGATGGAAAAAAAAGTGAGGTAGATATTAAGTACACTTGTTTTTGAATCAGGATAGATATAAACAAAATAATAATAAGATAGGTATAATACAATATAATGATAGGTAAACGCTTTGTATTTAGAAAATAGTATATATACGGCAGCTGGCGAAGGATTTCTTTAAGTCGAGTTATTAGTACGAGACACTGAAGAAGTCTGCACATTGTAGACGAAATATGCGTATCTGTCGAAGATAAGCAAAGGTAGTTGGAATTAAATGGAAGATACTAATTCTTCTTCTAATTTCTAGTTACAGGTATTCCACTAAACAGCTCAAACCCTCTAGGATTCAGCGTATTATTGTCCGCAAGTCAACAACGCGGAACGCGTGAACCGTGTCGTGATCATACGATCGTTGCTGGATGGAGATCACCGAGAATGGGACGAGGAGCTACCTGCCATTACTGCGGCGATCAACTCGGCCAAGCATGAAGCCACTGGAGTTAGCCCGCACGAAGCAAACTTTGGACGAAAACTTCTCTTACACACGGAACTCTACACACAGCAAGATTTGAACACGCCGGACGATCCGAAAGTGGCACAGGACTTGCGACTATCAGCGATACATCGAATTCAGCAGTTAATTATCCAACGCATAAGAAACAATCACGAGCGGACAAAACAACGATACAATCTTCGAGCGAGAGCAATCGCATTTAAGGTAGGAGACCTGGTTTGGCGTCGATCTTTCGTGCTATCGTCGAAGATCGATCAAATCAACAGCAAACTGGAACCGAAATTCGTTCCTGCAATCGTGAAGGAGATTCGCGGAACGAACTTGTATATGTTGGAGGACGTTTTGAGCGGAAAGAAAGAAAGATACCATGCGAAAGATATCAAGGCCGACTAAATCGGAATGTTACAGCTATGTCCACAGGTAATGCCTGTCAACGAAGAGCGAAAGCCTCGAAAACACCGTAAGCCGAACGGGTGAAAGGGCAATCTTCGTCAGATGTGATGAGCAAAAACTTCTAATAAACTACCTCTCCATCTCGACAAGAGAAATTTGGCGAATCTTTGAGTGTCGACAGTTCATCGGACTTTAGCGCAACCACGGAGCGAGAGAAATCGTACCCTGCAGACTGGAAACGGGTTGCAGGGAAATCCAAAACACGTTTAACACTTAGTTGTATCCGCCGAAGCAGCTCTTATTCAACAAGCGTCCCACTTGCGTCGTTCCGCGCTTGCCGTTCACGAAACGAGAGAAATCGTACTCTGCAGACTGGAGACGGGTTGCAGGGCATCATCGATGTAGTATGCAATCGAAGCATCGAGAACGCGGAAACCCTACTGGGTAAGCCGTTAGTCAGGGCGAGAGAAACTGACCATGCTCATGCTTGCGCTGACATGCCGTTGCCAGACGACAACCGTGCAAGGTTTCAAGCTATGACTGCAGACAACTGCCAACCAGAAGGAACTCCACGCCAAAACACCAAGTGGTTATGCCGTTAGCCGATCGTGACAAATCGAGCACAACACCGAATACGAAAACACCAACTATTGACAACAGAGCTAAGAGCTACGCCAGCTACGAGCCAAGAAAACACGAAACTCGGTAAATCCAACCAAGACTTTAGAAGTTGATCGCAATTTTCCTCACACGCGTCCAGTAATTCCGAATGCGTGGCCAAAGGTTAAAACGCTAGGGGTCGTCATGAAATTGTCATCGTAGTTGGCACGAATTTGTTGAAGCTTTAACAAGGGCAAGGTCAGAGACGTCTTGAGAGGTCTCAGAGAAAACAGGGCGAGTAGTAGTTTTGTCAGAGGCAGCTGGCGATTTAGACATTAAGAATAGGTAGTTTAAGCAACTATGAAGGAATTAAGATTTGGCAAGCAATCAAGGCTTGCGTACGCATTATAGTATCGATTTAGTCGAATTTTAACTTGAGGTATGCTCAGGAGTTTTGATGACCGATTAGTCTCTGACCAACATCCTGGGGCATGAGTTTTGAATTTTGTGTGAATCGTTTGATCACCGATTCACAAAAAAAAATTCCGCTACGGTAGAGTTGTGTTATGTTATGGTTTTAGATAAATAGTTGTAGAATTGAGAATATTAAAATATGTAAAAAGTGAGCAAGAAAATACAATATCCCTAACACCGCCAACGGACAATTCAATTCACTCGCTCAACTGATCAGTTGAATGTTATCCCTTCGAGAAAAAGGTCTCTTCGAGAGCGGCGATGCACAAGCATTGCTGCTCAGTCGCTGCGCAGCAACGCGAGAAAATCAAACACACACACCACACACACACATCCGACACCTCCGTCTCGGTCCGCAGAAAGCAGAAAAAAATCATTCCACGTCAATCCGCCATTGTGGCAACGCTGCTTTTGCAAACCGCGAGTGAAATTTAATATTATCCGTAAGTGGAAATTATCACCGGTGGTTGAACACCCTGGAACGAAGCGGCAAACCGGAGGCAACACCAGGAGCAGCAAACGACCCCATAACGGGTTAGCGCGATACATTATTTTTGCATCACTGGTGACGGAGTTTCGCCTTCGCAGTTTTTGTGGATCGCGTCACGACTGGCAGGTGACCGATCGGCACATTCGAGGACTGGAAAGCAAAGCCAGCGACGCAGGAGCCGTGCAGGCAACCACATTTGGTTTCGCGAGATCGCCCGGCAAGCCATTCCACGGAGACGATGGCAGTGGGCAGGAACCAGCGAGGCCGTCTGGCAAGTCGTTTTACGGAGACAATAGCAGCGGGCAGGAACTAGCGAGGCCGTCTGGCAAGTCGTTTTACGGAGACGATAGCAGCAGGCAGGAACTGCGCTGAAGGAAAAACATGAAGAAAGAGATAAGACGTAAAGAAGAAAAGTAGTAGAGAAAGCATGTTAGCAGTGGAAAGAAGGCTTTAGTGGAAATTGGCCAGAGAAAGAGAGAGAAAGAAAGGAGAAAGGAAATGAATCAGGAAAATGGGAAAAGATTTGATGGGATGTGGGAGTAAATAAAGTACGAATAAATGTCCTAATTGATTTGTGCTGGTGCGTTTGTTTTTTAGTGTTTGCTAGCTTATGGTAGATTGCTCTATCAGCTAACCGGAATCGCAACAACAGTTTACTGTTACAGCCCCGTTTACTGTGGATGAACCGGAACGACGCTGTCTGTAGCACCGTTTTTAGTGGTTTCTGATGCTAGAGTTGAGAAGATGATCACATCCGCAACCATACAGCATGCGCAAAGTTCCGCTCGGATTGCGTCTGATTGCAGTTCCCAGTCGGTCCCATTCACCGTCTGCTACCTCGATGTGGTGATGTAATACCTGGCCGCTGAAGCCTTCGAGTTGGCAGGAAACGCTGCCCGTGACAACAGGAAGACCAGAATCATCCCTCTTCACTTGCTGCTGTAGCTGAATTTCTCTCCGGTATGACCACTGCACAGAGTGGTATCCTGCCAAACATTCAGGCCGTCCTGCTGCCCAAGAAGACGGAGAAGAAAGCCGAAGTTCAAGCACAACAATCACTACATAAACAACTACAACTCGTCCTTTTCAGGACGACCAAATCAATTCAGAACGACCAAATCAATGAAATCAGTGAACATCCGACGAGATTTTCAGCGTTATCGGTAAAGTCTAGGACACTTGTGAAGCTAAGATATCAGTAATGGACACTGAAGTTCTGATGGTTGCGCTGGAACCGCACCAGGAACAACTACCAAAAATTTGAAGTTATTCTTGATTCGTAACTTGTTCAGGTATGATGCCGAGTTTTGTTTAGCTATTCTTCGGAATTAAGCATTCACACTTGATGGTTTTTGCATATATTTAACGTATTTAATAAATAACGGCGTTATTATTCATGTTTTTCATATCATAGGCCTATGTAGTTTGTATTCGCTATCGAAGCATCCGCACCAATAAACCAGCAGGCAAAAGATATCGTGGAACATGAACCGTAATGACAGTATCTACCAATTCGACAACCAACCAAAACCTAGCACTTGATGATTGTCAGTAATACTCGGACACTTAAAGACTAACATGATATGCTTTTCTTTCACGGAACGAAATCAGTGCGTCGACTCTCAGCGGAACAAACATCAAAATATTGTGCACAAATTGTGTACAGAACCCGGAATGTCACCTAGGAAGTTGACAAAAATAAAAGGAGTAAGTGAGAAAGCCGTGCAAACAGCAATAAGAAAATACACAGAAAATAACACGTTTGAGGGTCAACCGAAATCAAATTTAATAATATTTTTCCATCTTTGTTGAATTTGGCGGCACTTGTATAGCATACACATCAACGCTAGTATGCCTGTTCAACTATTCATGCCCAACGTTTTGGTGTCTTGTTGTCAATATTCACATGGAATAATAACAAACAAATCCTTTCATTTTGTCTTGGTTAAAGGGCGATACGGTCAAAATTTGGTCAATATCAACTTGACGTATTTCTTTCAATTTTGCATTTAAAAAACCTGAACACCCCTCATTTTGAAGGTGTGTGTAGAATGTTGCTCTATTTTGATTTTGGAATTCACTCTTCAGTTGTCAAAATGCCGTCCAAGCAAGAAGAGCAGCGTATCAAAATTTTGCTCGCGCATCGCGAAAATCCGAGCTACTCGCACGCAAAGTTGGCAAAATCGCTAAAAGTTGCCAAATCAACCGTTACAAATGTAATTAAAGTGTTTGGGGAACGTTTGTCGACAGCCAGGAAGTCTGGATCGGGGGGAAATCGAAAACCAGAAGCCGCTGAGACGACAAAGAGAGTTGCCGGTAGTTTCAAGCGAAACCCTAACCTATCTCTCCGAGATGCCGCAAATAAGCTGGGTGTATCGTCTACAACCGTGCATCGAGCCAAAAACGAGCCGGACTATCGACTTACAAGAAGGTAGTGACTCCAAATCGCGATGATAAACAAAATACGATGGCCAAAGCGCGATCCCGGAGGCTGTACACGACGATGCTGACGAAGTTTGACTGCTTGGTAATGGACGACGAAACCTACGTCAAAGCCGACTACAAGCAGCTTCCCGGGACAGGAGTTTTATACGGCAAAAGGAAGGGAAAGGTAGCAGATATTTTCGCCACACGAAACTGTCAAAGTTTGCAAAGAAATATCTGGTTTGGCAAGCCATCTGTACCTGTGGCTTGAAAAGCAGCATTTTCATAGCTTCCGGGACTGTCAACCAAGAAATTTACGTGAAAGAGTGTTTGAATAAACGTCTGCTGCCTTTCCTGAAGAAACACGGTTGTTCCGGTACTGTTTTGGCCGGATTTGGCATCTTGCCATTACGGTAAAAAGGCCATGGAGTGGTACGCCGCCAACAACGTGCAGGTGGTTCCTAAGCGACAAGAACCCTCCCAACACGCCAGAGCTCCGCCCAATTGAGAAATACTGGGCTGACTGTCAAGCGGAACCTAAAGAAGACCAAAAAAAAGAAATTTAATTTGATTTTTTAAATAAACGATTTCACCGATTTACACGCGTTTTCCCTTGACCAAATTTTGACCGTATCACCCTTTCTATGGATGCTACCCAACGCACGGGAAGTGCTGTCAAATGATCTACTGCATTTTTGGGTGTAGTAGTGGAGAACGTTAACTATTATAGTTCTGATCAACAACAGAAAAGGGCCCATCAACATTTGTAAACAACACCCTGAGCTCGTTTTCTCGCAAGCCGCTGGTTACACATGCAAACCTACAGAATCTTCGTGTAGGGGAAACTTTCCCCTACATGATGATGGTATTGGTTTGCGTGGGTGGCCTACGCTTTGCGAGGAAATAGGCTCAGAAGTGTTTGTTTACAAATGTTGATAGGCCCTTTTCTATTGTGGCTCCAGAGTTTATATCTTTTCTTGATTAAAATCAGTACGATTAACATATGTACACAGATGGGATTAATGTTTTTTTGTAATTAAAATAGATTACATTAAAATAGATACATAGCAGTGGCAACTTTTCCGTATTAAATTGGAAGAATATTATCAGAATCGAATGTTTTGTGTGTTGCTAAACGATTAACGGTAAGTAACGAATACATTGTGAATAACTTGTGTACTGAGTGTTCGGTATTCAGTGCATATTCACCGATTTCCACTGGAGGTCTGCTTATTGAGTTCAAGATAGGTTCCGCTTCCCTACATCAAAAGTGGCTACAAAAATTTCTTCTGCCAATTATTCGAAGCCACAAGAATCCTGTTGACGTCTGGCCAGATGTTGCGTCTGCCATTACGCGAAATCAACCAAGAATGTTTCATTCGTTCCAAAGGACATGAACCCTTCTAATTGCCCGTCAATTCGAAAAATTTTGAGTATTGACGAATGCCCATCTCAGGAAAAATGTCTCGGCAGCAGATATTATATGATAGAATCAATTCAGGCATATATCCAGTATGGAAAATTTATTCAACTTTCTAGAAGAAAAAGCTGAACAACTCTCTAAATGTGTTTGAACAAACAGTTATTCAGCATTGATGTTTGTAGGGCGTAGCTCTAATTTTTATAACATCAAATTTTGAAATAATTCATTGCTTGAAAATATTTCAAAAATTAGCTAAGAATCTGAAAGAGTTTTCCGTTTTACGGTACTTTTAACGAATGGTTGCACCACACTGAAAAAAATCTTGCAGTAGAAACTACCATGTTACCCGACTATGCTTATTTTCAAAACTTCCATGAAATTTCAGTCAAATTTAATACGTTTATGGTACAGGTTGTGGTATATTAGGCAGACCTCATGTTGATATCAACCCCACCATGGTTGACTTCAATCGCAAGTATGGTTAAATCAAACGCATTTATAGTCAGGTGAAAATTGTTGGTGTTTGCGCTTAATTCAACCCTCGAAATGATAGGTTTTGCAGCGGATTTGTTTTTGCGTGTAGGCTTGTTTATCTTTTTTGTCCATAATTCTAATAACACCCTTGTATCATGTTACAACTCCGCAGTCTGAACAAGCCGTTAGGTGCAAATTATTATAATTTTAAATCTTACTCCACCGCAGAAAAAAAAGCTGGCTCCCTAGAACAAAGCGCTTTAATTTATTTTATGCGAAGGTTTGACATAAAGCATGGAAGAAAGGCTGTGTTATTTTCCAATTGAAATGTATCAAAATATCGCAAAGGTGCGCTTGAAAATGGCTATGTATTGAGTGAGTTCGACTGTTCGATTAAAGCAGAATCAAAAAGAAAAATTGAGAGTGTTATTCTGGATATTATATTCGAAGCAAAGATCGAAGCATTGCATTTCAAATGGGCATTGTTAATCAACATTCAAAGGTAACTTTACTTGAGCTTGAAACAGAACCAGCCAAAACCAAAACTTACAATGACATTCGCATTAACATTAATTTAACAAAGAGGGCATTGTGGACTTTAGAGTTGCTTGTCATATTGGATAATTTATCATACCATATTTGATACCAGAATTCAGATAGTAAAATTTAGGTGATAACATGACTTAACATTTTTGATGGCACATGTCCCACTAATCGTGCACCTTTTGTGCAGACAGTTTTAATCACTTTATCAAGGTGAAGTTTTTGTAGATCCTTTCTAGACAAAATCAATCAAAAGGTCGAAAGGAACAATTGTAAACAATGACTTAAACCGTAAGTTTCTTGAAAATGCCAGGTTGCTACCATCAATATCCACTACCGATGGAGAGGTAATAACTCCCTCTATCTGTTTCTGGTGCTGTTTTGGTTGTGAGAGCAAGCAGATCATAGAAAAATACGCTAGAGGTCATTGTTTACAAATGTTACTTTCGACCATTTGACTATTTTGTCTAGCTTTGATGTGTGCCTATGAAAATAACACGTGGCGATGCAAATCAGTCATGATTTCGGCCATTTCTTGATTGCTTTAATTATCGCCCTTATAATGTGATAAAAGATTAATTGATATCCGGTAGAAATTACCTGTCCAGGTCCTTATAATCGACAGCGTTATTTCGACTTTCCATGAAAACCGTTCCCAACATTCTGTTACACCATTTCGAGATTGCGCCGAAAAAATGCTCAGACAATTACCGCAATTGTCATGTAAAGCTTCAACTGTAATAAAAACCATATAGCTCTACTAGTACCATAGAAATGAAGTCATCTCTCTCGCAAACTCGCACCCATCGAACAACTCTAGGGTTTTTTTCATTAGGGCGAATCTACAATTGAGAGATTCTCTCCGGGCTCGCTCTCTTTCATTCATAAACCAATCACCTTTACGTTTTTCATTCTACTATTTGTAGAGTATGCTAGCCAGCACTGTTGTGTTTCGATCTGTACTAAAGAATGCCTCGTAAGTTTTATAATGGCGCTGTAATGAATGAAAGAGAGCGAGCCCGGAGAAAATCTCTCAATTGTAGATACGCCCTAATGAAAAAAACCCTAGAATTAGCCTAAATCGTTACAATTACGCTTATTGACGTTTAATCACCTTTCCCTTTCTAACACATGCAGAGGAATGATAGTTTGTTTTCCTTCAAAAGATTTTCCTTCTTACTTGCTTTCCTTTGTTTTAAATGGCGCTGTAGTGTGCGTGCGTTCAAGGCCACTTAGCCTAATAGAACAGCAATTGTACCTTTTGATTCGCAGAGTGTGGTTCGTTATTGGCTTCAATGCTATGAAATCTCGTTAGAAGTGTGCAGAAGTGCATGATAATTATAATAATGGGCTTATTGCCGAATTTTCAGCATAAGCAGTGATTAGTAGATACTTGATCGGTTATTATGGATTAAGAAGATAGGGGCCATCTTCTCGCATGCTCGGATCTATGGCTCGAGAATTCCACCAGATAGGTAACTAACCGCATTGCTGACTGCATTGTTATCCGAAGGCGAAGCAAGATTTTCAGCTGTAGTGCGACGAGTAGAGACGATGCAACGAGGCGACGTCGTTGGTTGACGTTGACCCATCTTCGTCGTCGTGAGACAGAGACCCGAGTAGCGTGCGACGAGTACACTCCGTTCGACGGTAGTACCTCTGCGACGGATGCACACCGTGCAACAGTAGAGAGTGACGCGGCTCTGATACATCATAATAGTAGTGCGAGAAAGGCCCGAATAGCGTGTGACGAGTGTATCCCGTGTGATGAAAGTGTATCTGCGAAGGATGTATGCTGTGCAACAGAGGAGAGTGACGCGATCTGCGATCTAATCCTACGAGACATCGTTGCACGCGATAGACCACGGTAAATCGGCACAACAGCAAGCAGCATGAAGCATCACGGCGCCTCTTCAACTCGAAGAACAAAGAACATCATGATTAATGTATGTACGTTAGTGGAATAAGCTTGCATGGGATGCAAATTATAGGGTTAAGCAGCAAATTTCTTGAAGTACTGTTTTGTAGTTAAGCCATTTGAATGAAGATTCCTTAATCTCATTGCCGGATATTGCTTGATAATACTCCTTCTTGACGTGGTTAGCTAGGCGGTCTGAGTAACCTAGTTCATTGTCACTGCCGTTGAGTATCCGACAATTTTCCAACGTAAATGATTTTCTTTACAATTCTCAGCATAGGCCTAATAAAAATCGAGTGGTCCATGGCATCTCGACATTCCTCGGATCCAAAGATCCGCGTGGTGATGGTTTGCAAGTAAGGTAAGCTTTCCTTGGTATTGATCTAGAAAAACGTAAAAATGTATGCCGCATACTACAAAATAGAAATTTTAGAGATGGTTATTGCCTGAAGCCTACGACAACTAATCGGAGATTATCACTATGTGTTACAGATGGACGATGCGCCAGTCTACACAGCGAATGTAGTTACAACCTGGTATGGTGACATTTCGGCGGATTTTATCGACAAAAATATATGGCCTCTCAGCTCCCAGATTTAAATCCATTGGAGTTTTGATTTTAGTCCAACATGATGTCAAAGCAGAATTATTACAAATTCAGCAATTTGAACCAGTTCAAGAAAATCTTTCTCAAAATTTTGGAAAAAATCCCCATAAAGTCCGTACTTGCCGGTATTTCCGGAGACGGATGAAGTCCTTCGGTCACATTAGACAATTTTGAGAAAGTGGTTATGTTCTTGAATCCAAAACTGCTAAAATATTTCAACTTGGTTACATATTTCCATAGTAGTAATGGTAATTTTAGTTGCGTGGGTAAAAATGTTCCAAATAATTGTTTGAATGAAGTGGGGAAAATCGGTCAACTACTACGTTTAGAAATCCTTGAAAAACTAACTGGGATCAATATGCACATTGTTGAATTTGGAGTTATTTACAGAAGGTGAAAAGATTGATTTTATTCAGGAATTGGAATCATTTTCGCAAAAGGTAAATGATAAGATTTTAAATTCATGAACCGCTAGTTGTCCAATCAAAGAATCCTTCTCTAACAGGGATGTTTCATGGTGGAACTCTTAATTTTTAGCCTTACGAAGCTACAGGACCAAACGGAATATTTCCAGCATTGCTTCAAAACGACGAAGCAGTGTTGATTTCGCAATTAATTGAGATTTTTTGGGCAAATTTGAGACTCAACCATATTTCATCTTCATGGACACAAGTAAAAGTTATCTTCATACCTAAAATAGGAAAGCGAGATAAGGCGCTTCCTAAATCATACAGACCCATTAGTCTTTCATCAGTCCTATTAAAGACTTTGGAAAAGGTGTTGAATGATTATATCAATTCTTATTACATGAACATGTATCTGAGTATCCACTATCTGAGTTCCAGTTTGCTTATCAGTCTGGTAAGTCAATACAGGGTGCGGCAGAAAATAATACGAAAATTTGTTCTATTTCTTTCAAATCCCATTTTCAACTAATGCAAGCAATAATATCAATATTTTCGAGTGCAGTTATAAAGTCCTTTTGGACAAATTTATTCAATGTGTCCCCCATTTTTATTAATAACATCCTTGAGCCGACGCCGGAAGCCAGACCATGCCTTTCGAACGTAGTCCTACGACATTGACTACCATGTGCGTGTTATGGTTGACTTCAGGGTTTTCACACTAGGTGTGATGTTTTGTAGGCTCGTGCTTCAACATATGAACAAATTGAATAATCCAACGGATTAAGATATGGACTGCTAGGGGGCCACAAATCTTTCCGCCAAACATCATGTTATCGTTCAACCATTGTTGGGTTTGATTGGACGTATAACACGGCGCTCCATCCTGCTGTATGACAACGTTTTGATCCTCGGAGAAGTTGGCCTTCACCCAGGGAAGCACTTGGTCCTTTAAAATACCGATATACACTTCGGTATTGATTTTAACTCCAGCATCAATGAAAACAGGTGCCATTTTCAAACCATTGGACGTCACCAAACCAAACATCATGACACCAGCCGGATGTTTAGTTTGAAATTTGAATTTCACTTTTTTTGGAACGTTCTCCATTTTCTGCGGTGAAATGAACCGCTCGGTACGGCTGTTGGCCACAGCATCGATGCTGAAAAGTTTTTCGTCGGAGAACAGGATTATCATTTTTTCCTTCTTCAACAAGTCACTCGTAGTTACTTGACCCGGTCCGTAATCAAGCGGCGTTTCACTCTGGCTCTGGAAGATTCATGCAGGTCTTCTTTGATGATTCTCCGCATGGATTTTTCCGAAAAATTGGCTTCCTTTGCAAGTTTTCTCATGGAACGCATCGGGTTGCGAGCAATTTTTGCACGGACCGATTTGATCACGTACAGCGTGCGTGCAAAGCGCGGACGTCCGCTTCCTGGCTTTCGCTGCTTAGAACCATCCTGCAGGGACTTTTTCATGCGGTAAACTATTGTAAAATGGTACCCTACGACCTTGTCAATCTCTTTCGGCTTCTTCTGGGCGAGCAACAAACCGGTGATCACTTCTTTCGCGAACATTTTGACGAATTTGCAATAAAACAAATAGAATGTTTGGATGCAGCACTTGAAAGTAAACATAAACAAATCCTCTCAGAAATTAGTCACTAGCTACACGAATTAACCCAATACTCAAGTTTGAACATTTTCGCATTATTTTCTGCCCCACCAAGTAATTTGGACTGCAAATCCTGGAAAGGTGGTGGGTTTTATAAACTCGATTTTGCCTGACTGGGAGACGCGTCTTGGGCTGTTCACTTGATGAATGGTGATCAAGCTTTAAGATGCGAATAGTTATAGTAAATAGGGGTATACCCAAAGGGTGGATTGCTCAGCACAATTTTCTCCTGTGCTATTGTGTTTGAGTGTGTCAGCAAGCGTTGCAATGTTCAGGGAGTTCCCGTAATGTGCGAATAAAAGAATAAAAAAAAGGTGCGTTTACCGTTTGTTAACTTTACTCATTGAGAATAAATATAGAGGCCCATAATGGGTTGCATAAATGTTTCCTTTACATCCCAATTTCAATATTTTTATTGCTTTGTATGTCAGCCTCACGTGACATGTCGATTTTTTTTCTTGAATTAGATATCAAATACCAGGAAGGGAGACGGGTTCTCCGTTCGATCACAGTTAAACGGTTCATCTAGTGGGAGGGATTGAAAGCTTTTAATATTGATATTAATACGATAAGCAACAGGATGTTGTTTAAATAATCTTGAACCCATGGCATATCGTTTCCCTTAGAAACATCACTCTACCTACTATCTGTACCGTAAATCAATGTAATAAAGTTAGCTATGCTTTGCCAAATGTTGCATAATATGTTTGCAAGCTATTGAATGGTTACAGTGTAAATCATACAAAATTGGGGTAGCGATATACATACACACAGATATGAAACTGAGAGGCTGTTACCAACTCAAACATCACTAAATAGCATTTGATTTGTTACACGTTAAGAGAACATATGCATGTATAAGAGTCTAACGCATTCAAATTGTTATTTATTCAAAAAAAGAAGATTTTCCAGTTTATAACGAACCGAAGTTTGGCGATGAGTGGTAAAAAAGAGAATATTGTCGAGCTGGATACACAAAAAACTGTACCTGTATCTGCGAACGGCTGTCACGAATTCGAGAACAAGCAAAAATAAATCATGAGCTGAATCACGTAATCATAAATTTGTTCCTGAAAACATGAACTAGTCCACGGTTCGTTTATGTTTTTGGAAACAGTTATGTTTCTTATTGTTTACAATTAATTACTTAGTGAGTTTAATTAGTCTCGTTCTGATTTGGTATAATGTAGCACAATTTCCAACTGATTATTAATTGAGCGAGGATAGTTTGGGTATTATTCTACACTATATATGGTGTAAGACATAGCTTTGAATAAATTGGGTATTATTCTGGAATATCTTGCCACATGCTTTTAACGTCAAGTTTGTTATACATATAAAGCCTGTCCACGTTAAATTTCGGATGCCAAAATAATAACAGCAAAAAAAAAAAATACACATAATTAAACAAAACCCATTGTTAATTTCACAATAATAGAGTTCTATCTACATCAGAAAAACTTAATTAAGATGTTAATCCTTCTTTTTTTTTAAATTTCAAACTTTTTGAGGTACACCCGCCATTGGGTTCCGTATGGTATCCTCAGATACGTCCGCCGTGATGATACTCCATTTTTTCTTGAAATCATCGGTACCATTTGCTATCTTCTTAGTTTCGAAGAGTTTACGCTTAACTAGAGCCCACCACTTCTCTTTTGGGCGAAATTCTGGACAGCTTGGTGGATTGGCTGTTTTTGGCACGTATTTGACCTATTGAACCTCATACCATTCCAGGATGGATTTCGCGTAGTGACAAGAGGCCAAATCAGGCCACAACAGAGCAGGAGAGTCGTGGCTTCTGATAATCGATTGCAACTGCTTTTGCAGATATTCTTTCTCGTACACATCCTTATTGATAGTGCCATTAGAGACGAAACTTTTAGATCTCCGACCACAACTAAATAGCGGCATTGTGGTGTAAAAAGACCTGGAAGCTGTTTAAAGCCTTCGAGTATGTATGTTTCGTCGTCCATTATGATACAAGAAAATGCTTGCAACGAAATTGTGTAAAGCTCCTTAGCACAACTTTCTGCAGTGAAATTTTGTTTGTCATCTCGGCTAGGTACCTTTTTCACTTTGTACGCCATCAGTCCTTGCCTCTGCTTCACTTTTTGTACGTATGATTTTGACATCCTAACTTTGACAGCCACATTTCGCACAGAAACAAAGATTTTTCGCAATAATGGTTAACACCTTTTGGTCATTTTTTTGGGAGCATACTGCACCGATCCCTGAAATAATTCATAATTTACACTGAAAGAAATGTGTCCGAAATTTAACGTGGACAGATTTTATAGTCAGTTATAGTTATTCTCACAAGAAGCAATTTGAAAAAAAAAATGTTCATGCATTTGGAAATATTGAACCGCTACAGGCTCACATAAGGTTGAAACTGTGAAGGAATGAGTAAAATTTCAAAAATTCCTTTTATACTGCAATATTTGAATATAGCAATATTGAAACTAAGAACATATCAAATACACTACTCTCTCAAGTAATTATGAATCTATTTTTAACATGTGTTCTAAGTGTTCTGAGTTATTATTTTATGAAAACATCATAAAGATTCACTGAGTCTGAGGCGAAAAAAAACTTCTTTCGGAAGGAAAGTAAAGGCGTTGGTACCGGTTCAAGTGTTGATGAGCGTGATATATAGGGTGGTGGTGCTTTCCTCCGGTGAGGAACCATCCTAAGAGGATTTCATAATAACAAGAATATAAATAATAAACAATACATGTGAACTATAATATATAAATAATAAATTTGAACTAGGAGGTTGAATAAACATTCACGCGGATATGGTTATATCAGAAAAATAAATAAATAAATATAGGGTATGTGTCCCTTGACTCTGCCTATTATGCAACCATCGATTACATTTTTTATTATAACTCATAAAGTTTTTAAGCTGTAAGCAAAATTCACTTTCTAAGATAAGTTTGATAACACATTTGGTAGTATGTATCACGACAAGTTACACAACTCTTTCTATAGAGTCAGAAACTTTCGAGGGATATGGATTTAATGTCGGTCTATGGGTATCAAATTGGGTCTATTCATGGATGCAACTTCGTCCCACTCGATGAATTTCTTACTAAATTCAGTTTTGTACGTTTTTTTTTCTATTTTCATGAATTAAGGCATTGTCTGCTGTATTAACTTAACTTAATAAAAAAAATCTCAAAACAATCTTAAATAAAACTGATTTGAAACACTTAACTTATGTTCATATATGATTTACTAGCCATTCAATAATGAAGACATTATAATTCACTATATAATGATTTAATTCTTTCGGTTTTTGTTTAAATGAATACAACAGGCCATAGTTGGAAACATACAAAAAATATGTCCCCAACATTGGGTCTACGATTTTCTTGTAAAATTTTTGTTATTTCAGCTATGTGAACAGTTAGTTTGTAACGTGTAACTATTTTCTGCACGTCCAGACTGCATTACTTGCTTTATCGATTCAATTAAGGCATATTAAGATCACTTGAAGATCGTGTAGATCATCCGCTCAGCTTAACCGGCGAAATCAAGATGGCCCAAATGTTCAAGAAATTGAAAATTACGCGGAAGTGAACAACTATAAGTTGATTAATAGTGTCTCAATTGCTTCGGATTACATCGGTCATCCTAATAGCAGCATGGTTTTTAAAATTTAAAATGGTTAATAATAAACTGCACAAAAAAAAACTAAAGCCAGTCAATCAAACTTTTTAGCTAGGCAAATTGAATTGTTTGAATTGGTAGTTGTTGACGGAGGGAACCGATTGAACTGTTCTTTACAATCTTCGTGGCCAGCAAGACGGCCTGGATGTGTGGCAGACACAACCGTGTGAAATGGTTTATTCAACTCCTCGTCTATGCGGATGGTCAGCTGCAAGTGACGTGGGATGATTCTTGTCTTCTTATTGTCAAGGGCGGCGTTGCCTGCCAATTCGAGAACTTCAGCGGCCAGGTAGACGGGGCATCGGCACCAACGAGCTCGGAATAGAAGCCCTTCCGGACTAGATGGTGTTTACGACCGACTGAGAACTGCAATCCGGCGCGATTAGAGAGGAACTTTGTCTTTCCCTGAACCTTTCCTCCTTTGCAACGGCCAGACATGTTGCTAGGTAGTAAAGTGTGCTGAAATATTTAGCTATGCGCAGTCTAGGCTGAGAATTTATCACTGATGGCGTCGGGTACCGGTTCATGAAACGAAGACGGTAACACGAAGTCAATGTGAAACAAATTTTACAAAAGGGGACTGGCCTCAGCTGTTGCGCCAGATACCAGCGTGGAAATGGAATCATTAGTTCAACTATGGAATCATTAGTTTTTATTAGGGGCGTACGCTGTATGATTTCGGAGGTTAAATTTGTATCTTTACAACTTAGGCAACAGAAAAGCAGCCGTTGTCAGGGCCTAAAAACAATAATAAAATATAGAGATACACTCAGTAGCAAAAAAAAAATCCGAGCAAAATTTTGCTCCTAAATAACGCAATGTTCAACGTTTTGTAACTTTGTCAATTATCAATATTTTTGGCTGAAAATTAGACAACACTATAATCAGTGTATATACCTCATATGACAAACATTTCATGTTGATAAAATTTATAAATTTGAAGTTATCGTAACATATATGAAAAAAGTCATTTTTGGGCATAGAAATTTCAAAAATCCGTATTTTTGTGAAAAATTTAGGTAGCGTAGAAAAAATTCCTCCATAGCTTAAAACAGTACAGAATATAATGTGGTCAAAATTTGAACTGTTTCCACCAAGTGGTTTGGACTACAGCTGGCATCAAAATTGACGCACCAACGAGAGTATTTCCCATTTTCACCCAATATTGGCCTTGCTGAAATATCGGTGCAAAAAAAAAAGCCGAGAGTAAATCCGGAGCTGTCCCATCGTGCATTGGACAAAATGTTGTAATTGAACCGTCCCAAGAGTACTAAAAAGGTCCAACGACTGGTTGATTTTGGATCACAGACGCGAAGCAGAAAGCAAATCGGGAGCAGCATGTAGGAAGACATAGAGAAAGGGTGATTCTATCCGAAATCCCAACATTTAATTGTGTGATGTTGCCAGAAAGGTAGGCATTTCACAATGTTACGTCTAAAAGGGCAAGGTATGAGCTGAATTATGAGCTTACAAGGTTTAAAACTTACCAAACTGTGATGAACGACAGTAAATTGTTTCCAAACCTGTGCTAGGAAGTCCTACAAATGTTGACCACACATAAAAAATAATCCGATATTTCATTGTGGTGTAAATATCAAAGCATGCAATTTTTTTTCATTCTATAAGAAGCTCCAAAATGCATGAAATACATTTATAAAAGACGAGTCTTTTCATACAATATAATCGACAACGTATGGAATGTCCCGGAACATAACAAGATTTATATCGTGAATTTGTAAGTTTTGTGACGCTCAGAACAGAAATTCTCACTACTTTTAAAAACTGTGCTGATACAGTTGCTGTGTGATAGATGAACGAAACATACCTCAAAGCTGGCTTCCAAAAAAAGAAGTTTTACACCGAAAACAATAAATTCAAAGTGGACGATCGTTTCAAAACAAGAGAAAATGTTGAAAATCGCATCGAAATACCTCATTTGGCAGGCTATCTTCACCTGTGGAGATCTGTAAAATTTTCGTTTCAACAGACACCATCAATGGTGAAATGTACAAATACCTATAATAACTATAACAACGTCTTTTGCCATGTTTGGAGCAGCGCAATAAAAAAAAAACAATATTTTGACCGGATTTACCTTCATGCCACTATGTAAAATGCATGCTGGAATGATATGACACTAATTCGATGTATTTTGTCCCCAAGGACATGAATCCATCGAACTGCCGTAAACATCGTCCAATCGAAACTTATTAGGCCATGAAAGCGGGAATCAATTCTAATAATTATGAAAGTGTCTAGTACTACTCTCCCCTCCATGTACGCATATTATGTCTTTGCTTCATAAAGGCATCATTAATTATAGGGTATCGTTGTAAGTTGCTCTAGACTGGGCAAGTAGCCAGTTCTTTCATAGAACGATACGTTTGTTATTTATTACATCAATTTAGCTCTTTTTACACACTTGATTCTTAATCCCTTAGTTTGTGTTTTTTTTATAGATATGCTAGAAATAAAAGACGACATCTACAGCAATATTGTTTTGCCTATTAAATGGAACCAACTGCACATATTACAAGCGTTTCGTTTTGTTCCAATTATTAATTTGTAACCCAAAACTTTGGGTCACCATGGTTTCACTTATTAATTTGAACAAATTATCTTCATGATCTGTAAATGACCTAAACTTGGCTAAATTGAACCGATATGCCTAGTATTGCATCCTAGATATACAAACAATATATAGTCACACATTATAAATTAAAGATTCAGTAGAAAAATAATCAATGATTTTACAAGAAAATCGAATAAATTTAAAACAGTTTACAAACATTTTTATGTGCTATTATACTCAAGAATCAGGAGGATGAGAATGGAAAATTTGCTAATTGGAATTTGTCAATTCCCATAGACATTTCAAAGGGCCAGTGCAGTTCGATTTCACAACCAATTTAGTTCAAATTTTGGAAGATGACTCAGGATCTGAGAAAAAAAAACGATTGAATCAGGTAGATCGAGTATTTGAACCATCCTAAAGTAAATGTTTTGCTCCGAACCAAAGTCAAGCTTATGTATTGCATGAAACTTCAAAACATTTACTTCCATGCCAATTACATAATAGCAACACCGTTTAAAGCTCTCCATTGTTAGAAATTGTATTGTTTTCATGATAAAGTTATTTATCTTTAAACTTCAAACTCTTTGAAGGCGAGATTTTTTAACGGAGAATTTCACATGATGAATTTTTCCCATTAATGCATCAGTTCATCAGAGTTCCCTTCAAAGTTGGCAAAACGATTGGACAAGTAATTCTCTTGGGCGGTGGTTACATTCCATTATTCCAAATGTTTCGTCGAGATCGGGATTCATAGGATGTAAGTCGCGATTTCATTCGTGTGATGCAGGGCTTTCCGATTTTGGGTGTCACTGAATAAATCACATGCTGCGTTTGCTTTGCGAACATACAGGCGTCATTTACTATTGTACGTTCGGTAGAAAGTTGGAATTGACTGACTACCGAAGTTGATTTACTCGCTACCTGCACGTTAAACATAACGTCGGTAGTGCGCTGTATAGCGCAGCAGGTGCGCTATACAGCGAACTACTACCGACGTTATGTTTAACGTACAGGTAGCGAGTAAAATCCAACTTCGGTAGTCAGTCAATTCCAACTTTCTACCGCTCCGACAATATACTGGCAAATGCGCTTCGCCGAAGAATACGGATCACGACACAAAAGGAGACGATAAAAATGTGGCTCAGCGGACAAAACGATTATGCATGAGTCGGAGCCCACTAGTTTCATTTGGTGTACAAAAACTGATCCATTCACATTCTGTGTATGTTGCTGATTCTGAATACGATGGGTCACCGGCTGTTACAGTTGGCGAATATAACTCATGAGAAAAACAGTTTAGTGCAGATTATTGGAAATGTATGCTGTAAAATAACTTAATTTCTTCGCAGCACAGCAGTAAATGTGTTTTTTAATCAGTTCGTTTATTTGTTAGGCTCAGGCATGTGTAAAACTTTGCGGAGTCGATATTCAATATTGTTATTAACAATGTTTTATTATTGATTTTAGTAAAAGTGTGGTGGCAATTACTCGAGGATAGCTCGAAGTAAATGGGTCACATCATCGTTTGAAAGGGGCTAGGCAGGTAACTTATTCACAGCAGTAAATGGTTGTATGAGACCTTAAAAGATTTGTTTTGTTTGGGTTACGTGGATTCAAGGCGGGCGCTCAAAAATTAAAATTGATTAACTATACGTTCGGCTTTCACAGCACTCCTGTCGACGAAGTCCAGTGATTCAGGTGCTATAGTTCCCAAGTAACCACAAGCATTATAATATTGCACTTATTCAACCCAAAATCAACATCGGTAATGCTGGATCGCATCAATTCAACAGTTGTCAAGTAATAAAGCGTTATATAAGCTTGGAAAAGTAGTGATGCATTACCAATGCAATAATGCTACTTTAGCAATGTCTTATGGCATTACAAAAGATATAGCATTAGTTTGATCTTAGTGGGGCCCTTTTCAGCTTTAATCCAACTTCAATGATGCACTAGACGTAATACACATACCCTATATATGCATGCTATTACAGCCTCGTGGTTACTTGGGTTGGTTGGCAAGCCGAGCTGTTACAAGATTGGGAGTTTAGCTTTAATCCATCATTGAATTCAGTTCTGCTGTACACACTTTGTTTTTTATACTGAGGTCGGTAAATTTGTACTTGTATTTGTAGCTGAAAAAGTCAGTAAACTTTCAGCACATGAAAAGCAAGGAAGATTATAAAAATGTTATATATTTTTAATAATAGATAATGTTAGAATGAAGTATTCAGTGTAAATTTTAGAAGAATTTATGTTTTCTTTAATTGTTAAGAATTATTTTTAAGTTTACCGAACTTATTAGCTGTGAAATTTTATCGAACAGATTTTGTGTATAAGAATTTACGATTCTCACAATTTCCGTAGTCGTCGTAAAAGCATCGCGTGTTCAATGTTTGTGGGATATTCAAATTGAAGTCCTCAATTCGAAAGAAAAATTGATTCAAAGTGCGGTGAAATGCGAGGAGCATGCAGAGCACTGTATGTACACTGATAGGCAGAATAAAGTGCCCACCTCTTCGTTTTTCAATTTCTCTCATTTAGTTGGTTCAAATTAAAGTAAACACAGTGTAGTTTTTTTTCTTATTTTATTTTTTATATTCTTTTTTAATTTCACTTATGGAATACTGAAAAAAAGGAGTTTTACTTAAAGAAAAAAAAAACAATTTGTGTTGAAAAAAAACAGTGACAAAATAAAGTGCCCACTTCAAAAATCGATATGTTTGACATGTTTCGAAGCAAACGGCTCAACCTGGTGATCGCATTTGATTCAATTGAAAAAAAATAATGGAGAACGCAGTGCTTTTGAAAGCAGTTCCCTTGTGTATCCGAAAATTGGTCGTTCGTGATGTGCAAAACGGTGAATTGCACCGGGCTGTCGCTAAGAAGTACAATATCAGTAAGGCAGCGGTTGGCAAAATTCTTCTGAAGCTTAAAACGTTTGGATCAGTGGTGGATCGCCCTGGCAGAGGCAGGAAGCGGAAAACGGATGCGAGAACGGATACCAAGATCATGCGCGAAGTCAAGAAGAACCTGAAAGTAACTGTCCGCGAGATCCAGGAAACCCTTCAGTTATCAGTTTCCGGTCGAACTGTTCGTCGCCGTCTCGTAGTACAGGGGTTGAATAGCAAACTTGCCCGGAAGCGCCCATTTATCAGCAAGGCAAACAAAGCCAAAAGGCTTAAGTTTGCTAAGGAGCATGCTGATAATCCCCTAGAGTTCTGGAAAACGGTTCTCTGGACGGACGAATCAAAATTCGAGCTGTTTAACCGAAAGCGGCGGGTTCGTGTTTGGTGCAGATCGGGAGAGGAGCTTCAGGAGCGCCACATCCAAGGCACGATGAAGCATGGAGGAGGAAATGTGATGGTCTGGGGGTGTTTTTCGTGGGTTGGAGTGGGAAGCATTGTGAAAATCGACGGGATAATGACGGCAGATTCTTACATCAACATCCTGCGAGAAAATCTGGAGGTTTCGCTGATTCAGACGGGCCTTGAAGAGAAGTTCGTATTCCAGCAGGACAACGGCCCGAAGCATACTGTCAAGAAGACCAAGTCTTTCTTCCTGTCTTGTCGGATCAAACCGCAGGAATGGCCTCCACAAAGTCCGGACCTCAATCCCATCGAGAATTTGTGGGCGATTCTCGATTCCAGGGTTGACAAAACTGGTGTTACCAATAAAAATAACTATTTTGAAGCCCTGGAGCGCGCCTGGGAAGAGCTAGATCCACAGCACCTAAAGAACCTGGTCGAGAGCATGTCGAAGCGCCTGCAGGAGGTCCTGAAGGCCAAAAGAGGACACATCAATTATTGAAATGCTTTTATTTTACTTTAATTTATGTTTTCTGTAGCCTAAATAAAGTGGGCACTTTATTTTGTCACTGTTTTTTTTCAACGCAAATTGATTTTTTTTTCTTTAAGTAAAACTCCTTTTTTTTGCAGTATTCCATATATGAAACTTAAAAAGAATATAAACAATTAGATAATAAAAAAATACAGTGTGTTTACTTTAATTTGAACCAAGTAAATGAGAGAAATTGAAAAAACGATAAGGTGGGCACTTTATTTTGCCTATCAGTGTACACGCTAAGATCAGTTTATCCAAATTTGGGTGAAGAATACCCATAATCTCGAAAAGTGCATATACCCATTTTTGGGTACGTTACTACCTTCCGTATTTGAGTATTTTTTCCCATACAAATTTACTGAAATATGGATATAGTCAAATTTATCCGTAAATGAGTATGGGCACTTTTTTGCGATTATAGGTAAACTAAGCTTAGCGTGTAGAGTGTTGTACTCAACATATGTTTGGAAGATTTAGAAGTTCTAGTAAAATATTCCTAGAACTCAAAAGTACTCCTCAAATTCATGAGGAATTATATAATTCAAAAGTATTTCGAGATGATTCAAAACACTCAATAATATTTTAGAAGAATTTGCTATACTCAGACGTATTAAGTGTGTGTTCAAAGTATTCGATATTATTTGAAGATTATTTAAAGTACTTAAAAGTACCTTATCGTATTTTGATGGCTATTGAAAGTTGAAATTTACACGATATTGATGTTATTGGATTTGTTGATGAATTTAATGTAGCGTATGTAAAAATGTGGATTTTTTTAAAAAATTTACGCCACAAGTGCAATTTTTTTTTTACTTTTTTTTCAATTCATCTACTAAATGTAAATGTTATTAATGTAATTTGTAAAAAAGTTTCGATTGATTTGAGTAAAAACTTCCCTTTGAATTTTTTTTTCAAAAATGAGTTTTTTTCTCGTTCTAACTTTATGTCCGCCTTGAGCATAATAGAAAGGCGAACTTGCCTGTATAGAACGATATTGTTAATAACCGCAAATCCTTCTTAGCAATGTCTTCACAGAAGTTGTTGGAGCCTTTTCT
>JASCZW010019080.1:0-14327 GCA_034211315.2 Aedes japonicus
GGTAAACGTACCCAGGTAACCAGTAAGCATTAGCATATGCAGTAAATCAACCTTAAATCTGCATTTCAGATGCTACAAGCATTAAATTAGCATTATATCAGCATCTTGAATGCTTTCTGTTGTAAAGTTGCATTTCTAATGCTATTTAAATGCTTGTAGCCTGTAACAAACATTTCGCAAAATAGCTTTAATGACATTATCATAGCATTGCAGTTATGCAGCCGTATATTGGGCCAAATACGGCATTTATGTGGCATTTAAGGCGACTCAATTGCTTGATAAGCTGCCGCAAAGACGCTTAGGAACTGCTGATTGGTTATCTGGGTAGAAGGCTAACCGCGAAACATATTTCTTAAATTGTAATTACTGTTTAGAAAAAACAAATCGAATATTACACCGATAAATACAATTTTTTTTTCAAAAATCTCAATACACTGATCCGAATTAGCTAAGTGCTAGGAAAAGAACACATGAACGGTTCTAAAAACTAGCTCACTTCAATGAGCGGAACTATTCGGAGACGCTCGCTATAGTAAGCTATTTTGCCCACCTCTAGTGGGCACGTTGTCATTTTTTCCAGGGTTCATATCGAGCTCGGAGTGGCCGGACTTGAATCCGATGGACTTCGCTGTCTGAAGTATGCTGAAGGCTAAAGTCTGCTCTAAAGAACATGAAAGTGTGAAAATCCTGAAGTGACATCTGGCGGCAGCCTGGGATAAAATGCCACAAGAGCAACTGCGGGTCTCGCACGATATGTTCCTCGATCGTCTGTGGCAAGTAGCAAATTCAAGGGCGAACAATTTGAACTTGACCAGTGAATTCTCAAAAAGTAATTTCATTTCAAGTAAAGTTGAATGAATTTGAAATAAAATGTTTTTGTTTTGTTTAATGTATCTGTTTGTTTCAATGTAGCACTTCAATTGCATGACCCTGTACATAATAAGACTTAGTCTTAGGAATATGTTACCTCTAATGCAATCTTTTCGTCTCCACGTTTCGGCTTGGATTACTGCATTCGTCTCGAAATTTTTTTCCACGTCATCAAAAAAGCAGGTAAACACATTGAAATTATACTGAGTCTCGAAATTATTATGCCAATTTAATAAACAAGTATGAAAATACTATAGAGCGGGGGGCGACCCCGGCGTATTGGTTATCATACATACCTCTCACGCTAAAGTCACGAGTTCGAATCTCACCCCGGAGAAGTTACGGAAATGCCCAAAAGTGGTGTTTCAGTGGCTACGACGGGAGACGAACCAGCCCGAGGCTGAAAATCTCGATAATTAAGAAACAAAAAAAAAAACAAACTATAGAGCTAATTTATTCAATTCGTTAATTTTCACAGTTCCGGACGTCTTTGATAAAGTATTTAGTTTGATACTGGATTCTCGCTGAGCATAAAATAACTAATCATTTGAAGATTAGAATAATATACTGTAGGAAACACAATTAAAAAAATATATATATTTTGAGTCCTGTGTGACTTTATCCCAAGTAACAATTTTAGTTTTATTCTAGCGGTATAGCACTCCTCTCGGCTCTGTTGATAAAATTACATTCAAAATTTTTTTCTCTACCAATAACTTCTATATGCTTCATTAAAGCCGAAATTTGTTCAAAATGGCCCACTCTAAAGATGATTGGGAAAACAATTTAATAAAATCTTTACAAGACCAATAAGCTTTTGAAAAAGTTCTAGTGATAGATGCTGTGACCACTTGAGAACCTTCATGAAACCTATTGGCTGCCATCAAAACCAGCATAGGGTCAAATAGCCACAGCTGTCAAACTTCACTTGTTGTTCTGTTTTGTACAATTCGCTGCCCTTCTGATTCATTTTGCAGTAAATAATATCTAAGAAAAAAGTTCTGGTGTTGCGAGTAATTTTATTTGAAAGCAAAATATCCAAAACAAATTGAGTTTTTTAAGGCGTATCATGCCCCAAACTACACACGCATTTAATTTTGTAGTGAAAATTGACACGATAAGAGCCAAAAATTAATACGCCTCGGAAGTTATGCGAGTTTACAGTTACGAAAACAAACTAAAACAAATATATTCGATAAATCAATCATAAATTTCTTGAAAATTGATGGAATTCAATAAGATTATCTAAGCAAATGCCAAAATTGGTCTCAGATCTGGAGTTCATTTGCATTTCATTTTAAATTGAGGCCTTTCAATTCAATGATTTCTTTTCTTTCATTGAAAAAAAAAATCACAATTCTTCCTTAAAGCCAAATTATCTTCGCAATGACTACTTTAAAACTAATTGGTTATTTGGTGACTTGCCTCAATGCCAATTCGCCGTTCCATGCTTTTACTGCAGGCAGAATGGTTTTAAAATGCTTTTTTAACTGACCATAATAGGATAATTTGAATGGGTCCTAAAACGGTATTTCAAAACAGTATTTTATGAGTTCATAAAGTCGAAACAAAACCCTTGATAGGAGAAAAAGGAAGTCGAGAAAACGAGGTTTTAATAACGTTTTAAACAAGCTGTGTAGGTTCTCATAAACCGGACTAAGCAAAGCAAACAACCGGCACCACTTGGTTTCATAATAAAACCAAATTGATTTCTAGTGGCTTTTATAAACCCTTAATAAAGCTCAATAAAGCAGGATGGTTTTGACAATGTTACTTGAGATGGGCATTAAAAACACTCTTAACAGCATAATCTCCCAACTACGACGCTGACTATCTGTGCACCATCGTTCACATTCGTTCGGCAACGAAAACAGACCAAGGCAGATCGTTGGCAGATTGGGCGGCACGGGAGGCGTCACCGGGAGGGACGGCAATTTACATGAAAGGATGCAAAAAGTGCACAAACATGTCCTGCTATAAACCATAACCGGTACATAAACTGGAATAAATTGGAATGTCCGGGCGATTATTAGAATAACAGACATATCCACCTATCCCCAACTACGAGAACAGTGCCGGTGTAATCAGAATGAAGGAGATGCTAATCTGTTCGTTCCGCTCATGCAGCTTCAGTCTGGCATCTAACAGGATTATCTAGCAACACACTGCACTGCCACGTCAGGTCACGAAGCTTAGTCATTCAGGTAATGTAGAAATCGGAAACAGAAGCTATAAATTGTTTGGTCTCATGGAATATCTACTGCACATCTATAGAATCCTTTGCAATACGGAAGACTCTAAAATGCAATAAAAACAATTTATATTCCAATTGGAAGGAACTTCCTCTTCCAGAAATAATCCTCAAGCCGCAAATGGCGTCGTCGTCTTTTGCTAAATCGTTTAAAATCTACCATGAGACTTCTTTACCGAATCACCACCGGGCTTTTCCAGTGTTTCATTATCGCTCAGGAAATCATCAAAATCCCCGAGAATCAACATTGCTTACATCATTTTCAGATCCCTCATTTTTAAAGCCATCGTAAAAAAAAACAAGACAAAAAGAACATCATTTTCAGTTAACTGCGCTCACCGCATCCACCCAAGCTCCTTTTTTTTTGGGGGGTTTTCAACACGAGAGAAACAAGGTCAATTATCGTTTTATTTAATGATATCAATTTTTTTTCGGGATGGTAGATACCAACTCCGGATGGTTGCTTGATATCCTCGGGCAAGAAACAGAAGGTGGTTTTTTGCTTTTTTGTTCGCTTTTATTATACCTTTTTTTTCTGGTCGAATTTTCTCCGAAAAGATCCTGTGCGTCAATGCGGCATGTGCGGTGCTGTCTGGCTGGCTGATGTCAAAGGGCAATTTTCGCGCGTGATACTTATGCGCCATGTTTTTATTTCTGGTCGTGTGAAATGGTGATGGCAATTTTCCGGTAGGGTAGTTTGGAGTGGGTTGGACACCCTACGAAAGATACCGATTATTTTCAAATCAGTTCATTGTATGTTTCAAACATTTCATCATACGTTGATCTATACTTGTTTTCTTGGGATCGGTAGTGATGAATCATTGCTTTAATTTTTAGCGATTGGACGAAATTTTCGAAAAATTTGGTGGATTTGCGGCTTTTTTATTTTTATTTTATTTTTATTTTCCATCGGCCTGTTTCCTAACACGGTGACTCTCACCGACGCCAGGAAAACGACTCCACCCCCTGGACCCTACCTATCGACTCATGAATATGAACCAGGACCAACGGCTTCACTTCCCTTCCGAAGGAAGACGTGGCCTGATTTTTTCGCCTCAGAAAAATCACCGATGTCGACTGGTATTGAACCCAGACCCACTGGGGTGCCAAGTAGCAGTCACGCTTACCACTACACCACCGACGCCGGCATTTGCGGCTTTTGGTAAAATATTCTTTTGATTTGTTAAGTTTGCCGTGGTTACTGAAGAGACGTTTTATTTTTTTCGACTTTTTGACTTAAGACATAGTGATTGTTTAGGAACTGAATGAAGATTATTATTTAAAAAGTTCATAACCAAAATGGTAGAATCAAAATTCAAGAGTCAAGAACAAAGAATTAAAATAAATAAATTAGTCGTAATCCAATTTTCGGTGCAGCCATCATTTTAAAACAACCTAAAAATTGAGTCAAGTTCAACTGAACAGTGGAAACAGTACAGTTACGCCTGGACAGAGTAAATTCAGCGCCAACATTAGATGAGGGCGAATCTGCTTTTGTAAACAATGGCTGTCGTAGTCATTTTCTCTTGAACAAAAGGCCACAAATACAAATTAAGCACTTTTCAAGGAATTCGCTGAGATATACAATTTGATGGAATTATATTCAACTTCCGATAAATAAGCAGACAAAGTGTTTGTTTACAAAAGTAGAATCGTCCTAATCAAATGTTGGCGCTGAATTTGTTTAATATTTGAGTAAATGTCACTCTCGCTAATACTGTATACATAAGTATGAGTGAAATTTACTCACATCTGCTATTTTCCTCAGTCTATGAAAAACTCAACTTTGTGCTCTTCTGAGTCTAGTTTGACTGAGATATTGAGTCGATCTAATTGGCCGTGTTCGTCAGCATTATTTTAACGCAAAAAAACGCTGTAAAAACTACCATTTCGAGGGTTGAATTAAGCGCAAACACAAAAAAAATTTCACCTGACTATATATGCGTTTAATTTTACCATGCCTGCGATTAGATCAACCATGGTGCGCTTGATATCAATATGAGGTCTATCAAATATACCACAAATGTTGAAGGTTGTACCATAAACGTAGTCAATTTGACTGAAATTTCAAGGTAGTTTTGAAAATAGACATAGCCGGGGAAAATTGTTGTTTTTACTACAAGATTTTTTTCTGTGTATCTCTGTATTATTTTCCTCAAATTTTCATATGGAAAAAAGTAACAAATGTTAAAAATGACTTCCAACATACTTTTTTGGGAATTTCCAACTTGTTCACGTACAGGGTGCGGCAGAAAATAATGCCAAATCCCATTCAAAACTAATTCAAGCAATAATATCAACATTTTCGAGTGCAGTTATCTGTATAAAGTCCTTTTAAACAAATTTATTCAATGTGTCCTCCATTTTTATTAATAACATCCTTGAGCCGACGCGACGAATAATCCAACGGATTAATATCTGGACTGCTGTAGGACAACGTTTTGATCCTCGGAGAAGTTGGCCTTCACCTAGAGAAGAACTTGGTCCTTTAAAATATCGATATAAACTTCAGTATTGATTTTAACTCCAGCATCAATGAAAACAGGCGGCATTTTCAAACCGTTGGACGCCACCAAGCCAAACATCATGACACCAGCCGGATGTTTGGTTTGAAATTTGAATTTCACTTTTTCCTGAACTTTCTCCATTTTCTCCGGTGAAATGAACCGGTCCGTGTTGGTCACAGAATCGATGCTGAAAAGCTTTTCGTCAGAGAACAGGATTATTATTTTTTCCGTCTTCAACAAGGAAAGCAATCTCTTGGAACGACTCACTTGTAGTCCCTTGACCCAGTCAGTTCTTTGATGATTCTTCGCATAAATTTCTCCGAAATATTGGCTTCCTTTGCAAGTTTTCTCATGGAACGCACCGGGTTGCGAGTAATTTTTGCACGGGCCGATTTGATCACGTTTGTCTTGCGTGCAAAGCGCGGACGTCCTCTTCTCGGCATCCACTGCTTAGGACCATCCTGCAGGGACTTTTTTATGCGGTAAACTGTTGCCAAATGGCACCCTACTAACTTGGCAATCTGTTTCGACTTCTTCTGAGCGAGCAACAAACTGGTGATCACTTCTTCCGCGAACATTTTGACGAATTTGCAATCAAACAAATAGAATGTTTGAATGCAGCACTTGAAAGTAAACATAAACAAATACACTTTCGACAGAAATTAGTCACTAGCTACACGAATTAACCCAAAACACAAGTTTGAACATTTTCGCATTGTTTTCGGCCGTACCCTGTAGTGTTGTACTGCCAAAATTCAAGCGATCAGTAATTTCCGTTCCTTGAGCACATTTGTCTGTGTATTGTGTCACGTTTGGTTGTCCTGAAAAAAAAAATGGATTTACATGTGTTAAGGAGGACAAAGAGAATGTGTCCGAAAAAGTTCGAAACATATTTCGTTCCGAGAACGGGGATCTAAGTTGTAGCTCAGTCCGAAAACGTTTGTGTTGACCAATTGTTTGTGACACATCACAAACTCTCACCTGATGAAGTTGGAAAAGGAGATTTCCGAAGATAAATCCCAAAATAATTGCAAAAGTTGTCACGATCCGTGTTACCATCACAAACCCGGATCGTGACAACTGTAAAATGTATCGTATTTTTATATTTCTCTTCAGCTTAAACTCTAGAATCTTCAATTGTATCTGGAGATAATTCAACTACACAAAGTCGCGATATGCATTCAACCACTTTCATTGAATCATCTGGAAAGTCAAAAGATAGTATGGGATAATCTGGGATAAAATAGACCATTCTAAAAAGCTACAGTTACAATTGGTTGTGGTCCTGCCAAGTCGCACCAAGTGCCTATCAAAAATCATCAGTTTTGTTAACATATTAAACCAGGGCTTTTCAAAACAACCGATTTGAGTGATTCATCTCCATAGTGTACCGAAAAAATATTCTGTGACGATTGTATGGGCTCAGTTACTCAGAATGACGCAAGCCGCTTTGGGCAATTTGTAAGAACCACGACCAATTACAGATCCTAAGTTCTTTACACGATAAAAGTTTGGATGACCTAGAACATTTCAGGTTGTTCAATAATTTTGGTTGACCTACCAGAAGATCCAGTGACCATGATTGAATACATATCCTAAATTTGTATAGCCTAAAAAGCTACAGTTCAAATTTCAGTTCCTAATTTTTGAGCTGCAGAACTGTATGGCTGATACAAAACATCCACGATTTCATGATAGTTATCAACATAAAACCCTAGGAGTGGACAGCAATTTCTGCTAGAACCAAAGATGTGATAAGAAAGGTATTTCCGATTTTCAAACATTAAATATGGTTGAATACATATCGTAAATTTGACTAGCCGTAAGTTACAACTGTAGATTTTTAAGATCTGACCTCCAGGACTGTTTGGAAAACCTAGAATATCCCAGATTATCTTATAATGTATGTAGACCTTCCAGGGGACTAAATTGACATGGTTAAATACATATTGTAAATTAGTATAGCTGAAAAAGCAACCGTTATAATTGCAGATCATAAATTCTGAACTTCAGAACAGCTTGATTGACCTAGATTGAACTCAAAGTGACGGTTGACCTTTCAAAAAAGAATCAATGAACTTTATTGAATACAAATCGCATATTTATAGAGCTAAGCTATAGTTACAACTGCAGATCCCAAGTTATGAACTCAAGCACAGTTTGAATTCCCTAGAACATCCCAGTTTATCTCAAAATGTCTGTTGACCTTCTAAAAGAAACAGTGAATAAGATTGAATGCATGTCGTAACTTTGTTTAGCAAAAAAAAACTATAGTTACAACTGTAAATTCTCAGTTCTGTACTCCACGATCGTTTGGACAACCTATCGATCTATAGATCTTCATACAGACTTTGTGCAATCGGAAAAGCTATAGTTACAGCTGTAGATCCTAAGTACTGAACTTCTTCATGTTTAGGATATTCTGGGTTGAGAATCAGGCATAATACGCACATATTTTTAATTTTCCCCGATTGAATAGTCAATTTTTAACAAGTTTGCCAAAGATAGTATTCATTTTTGTTCAGTGTCTGCATTTCATTCAGACATCTCTCTTCAGGTATAAATCCATCCACAACAAATTTTAAAATTACTCAGATCAGTAATTTGTTTGACCGCAACAGCAACTGATTGTCCCTTTTGTTCATGTTGCTGATAAAACATTTTCACTTTCGGAAGTGTGTTGCAATAACGACAAAACGTTTTTTTTTGTCACTGTTACATGTTGTTGTAACATATCCCTAGTAGCACACATGTTGCCATTAAGTTGAGAAAACATAAATGTGCCCTCGTTTGTCATAATCAAGTTGCAGCAACTAATTATGATCGTGGTGCGCTACTTGTGGTGTGCGAATCACCACATTTTATCACAGCAACTTGTCTCTTTCCCATAATCGATACAACATTTTGTTGTTATTCTTCGCATTTTGTTATAATGAATTCAAGTTACAACAACATTGTTGCATGGTGTGAGAGTAACGGATATATATCACTCGTTTAAGGTACAAATGGAGAATATTTGACACACGGACTTTAGTTAGGCACGACCTACTTGGGTGAGACAATTTCATTTTATAAATCTACGTTATAAAAATTCCTTTAATAAGCATATTTTGGACTCGGTTTTAAGGTTTATTTTGATTAAGGTTTAAGGTTTTAAGGATTATTTTGATTAAGTTTCCTTTTTTTTATATGAGTTACATTGTATGGGATACATTCTGTCTTCTAGGATCGTTTGAGACCATCTTTAGATTTCGCTTCAAATGAATATCTGCATTATAGACCCAGCAGTATTTTTAGAATAATTAACTTCAGAAAACTCGAGAAAATTCTCGAGCGCTGCTGATCTGCTTTCACAGAGCTCCTAAACATATACCAGTAATACAGATAGACATTTGGGTTGAAAGCCTGCTTTCAAAAAGTGTAGTTTGTCAAAAACAATGTCATATACTACCAAAATGTTATGTAAATTTCTATCCCCTGAGCCCAACACATGCAAGCGCCCTTTAGCGCATAAGAATGAGTTGAAAGAGGCATAAGAATGAGTTGAAATTCAGTTAAACACATCTTTAGTTGAACTGCGTATGTGTCAGTTGCAGAAGACATAATTTTACACGAAATCTTTCTTCACGTTCCCCGACTTTTTACAAACGTAAGTTACGTCTCGTGTAAAATTCATAATTTATAAGTGACATGATCCTCGACATTATGCGACAACTACAGTCAATTGATGACTATTTCCAGTTGTTGCGATGCAGCTGGATATGTTGGCCTTAGTGTTACATAGGTGCACTGCAGCCTAACGGATGTTGGCGTATGTCCTCAGCTAGTTCTCTCGACGAAAATTTGGGGGTTGGTGACCCTGAGGATTTTTTGCAAATCTGTCCTTAAGACTTACAGCCCGCAGTATTTACGCCCACAATATTGAAAAAGGTAAAGAAACTGATGGACAAAAATTATCTCCCAAATATTCGAAATTTTTTTTGTAAATTCAGTGCATTTAGAAACTCAGGGAACTTATCAGAAGCTCGGTATACTTTTAAGATTTGTCTTAAACTTTCTTAAGGTTTAGCTATTCTCCCTGATGTCAAAGGAACATACCATAAAATCAGGGAACTTTCCAGATATTAAGAGTACTTCCTAGAAGCTCAGACAACTTTCCTGAAAATTCACATAGTTTCCTAGAAATTCAGGGAATTGTCAACAAATTCAAGGAGCTTACCACGAGTTCAGGGAAGTTTCCAAAAGTAAAGGGTTCTTCACAGAAGTTTAGGTAACTATCCAGAAATTCAGGGGGCTTCCAGAAGTTTAGAAAACTTATCAGAAATTAGATGAAAAATTAGTATTCTCCATTTAATTCCAACTACCTTTGCTTATCTTCGACAGATACGCGTATTTCGTCTACAAGTTTTCTTTTAATTTCTAGTTACAGGTATTCCACTAAATAGCTCAAACCCTCTACGATTCAAACATATCAGATTATTTGGGTATTTTTCAGAAGTTCATAGAACTACTCAAGATGTTCAGGGAACTTCCCAAAAATTCAAGGAACTTTCCAGAAAATTAGAGAACATCCAATAGAGAACAGTCAAAAATTCATGAAGCTTTTCAACAGTTTGCGGATCTTCCTAGAGGTTTTTAGAACTTCTTAGAATTTCATGAAACTTTCTAGACATATGCAGAACTTCTTAGGAGATCAGTGAACATGTAAGAGTTCATGAAACTTCCTTGAAGATCAGGGTTTCTCATGAATTCAAAAAACTTTGCAGAGCTTCAGGAAATGTTCACAAAGATCATGGAACTCCCTCAAAGATCAGGAAACTTTCCAAAAGGTCAGCAAACATCTCAGACGTTCAGAGAACGTCCCAGAAATTCAGAAAATTTCCCAGAAGTTAATGGAACTTTCCAGAAGCTCGAAAAAACTCCCGAATGCTCAGGGGATTCAGCCATTTAGAAAATTTGTCAGTAGTCCTGCGATCTTTCAAGAATTTAAGAAAACTTCCTACAAGATCTGGAAACTTTCCAGAATTTCAGAAAACGTCCCAGATAAACAGGAAACTATATTTTTTTAGCATTCGAAAAGCTTAGAAAACATTCAAGGACTTTTCCATACGTTTGGGGAGCTTCCTAGAACTTCAAAGATCTTTTCAGGTGATCAAGAAACTTTCCAATCGTTCTGAAAACCTCTCAAAAGTTCAGGATATTTAAGTTTTAAGAAGAACTTAAACTTCTTACTGTTCGATAATTTTTCGAACCCAACCAAAACGAGAATAAAGAAACCAACTTCTTTTTAATCAATTTCATAGAATTTCCACCTATTCACAATCTTGGAGATCATAAAAAGTTCTTGTACAGTTTAACAACATCTCGGTAATGCTAACTATTCCACAGAAATTCCACGGCTTTCAAGATTGTTTTTTTCAATTTGTCGTAAGTTATTTAAATATGTGTGATATTCTGCTTTTTATCACAGAATATGTACCTGCTGGAAGTTAAAACAACTTCTGGGAAGCGAAATCTGATTTTCTAAGTTCCCGTCATTTCCAGAAAGTTGTTTCTGTTCCATGGATGATCAGCAAACTTTTTGGAAGTTCATCCAAGTTTTCGGAAATGTTAATATTTTTTCGGCAATTCAATGAATTTCTCTAAAGATCCACCATTTCTCTTCTCGGAAGACAGCGAGCAAACTTCATGATTATCTGGAAACTTCCAATTATTTTATTCAACTGCCGAGAAGTTTAATCAACTTCTGGCATGTTCATTATAAATATTTCCACCCAATCTTCATAGATATTCTGAAGTTCATTAAATTAAATTTTTAAAGAGTGCGTTCAGTAAGAAACTTGAAAGCTGATATAATTTTTGAAATGCTGCAAAATTGATCCGGTATAAAACAAAATTTACAAACACCAGCGTTTGGTCTAAACAAATAAATTCAAACCATGATTTGAACCACCGTTGAAGATGCCCTTAGAAGGTCTGGCTACATGGCTGTAACAGGTGAGGCCAAAAATGAACTTATCTTTCATGTGGTGGCGAATGTGTTTGAAGTTTGGCGAATTGCGTTTGTAAGGGTGTTAACACGTGGTGAAAGAATAATTTGGGTAGCTGTGCTCAATGCCGTCTGACGTTGTTTGCCGGATTCCAGAGAAAATAAAATGGT
The DNA here is from genome assembly GCA_034211315.2 of Aedes japonicus. NCBI lineage: Eukaryota > Metazoa > Arthropoda > Insecta > Diptera > Culicidae > Aedes > Aedes japonicus. Next base: position 11,789 of record JASCZW010019080.1, read on the forward strand.
TTGGACAAATTTTGGCTAGAACCAAGAAGGAGCTACCAAATTTGACAACATATGTTGAAAATTTGCTCATCCTGTCGCACAAAAAGGCGTATTTTAAATGAATGGAAAGTGTCTGATGGTAAATCAATCTGGAACAAGTTTGAGAGCTCAGAGATTTAGCTACCAGTAATTTATATCAACTCATCTTAACAGTCGGGAAAAAAAGGCAAAAATGCGGGAAAAATTCGGGAAAAATGCGGGAATTTTCATGTTAAGATTGTGTGGCCACCCTGCAAGTGGAAGTGCGCAAACGCATAAACGGTATGTATAAACGGCAGCAAATTCTGAATTTATCGGTACGCGATCTCGCCAAGAAACTAAAACTTTAAAAAAGCACCGTGTTTTGTGTTTGAAAAACATTTGACCAGCGCTTGACGGTGGATCGGAAATTCGGAAGTGGAACAAATCGAAAAGTATGCTCCCGACAAATGGACCTAAAGGTGGTAGTCAATATTGAGAAAAAATCCCAATTCTGTGCGAGATGTGGCTCGCAAAGTTGGGAAATCAAAATCATACGTACAAAAAGTGAAGCAGAGGCAAAGTGAAAAAGATGATGTGTACGAGAATGAATGTCTGCAAAAGCGATTGCTACCGTTTATCAGAAGCCCTGACTCTCCAGCTCTGTTTTGGCCTGATTTGGCCTCGTGTCACTCAACGAAATCCGTTCTGGAATGGTATAAGGAACAAGAGGTCACATACGTGCCAAAAACAGCCAATCCACCAAACTGTCCAGAACTTCACCCAATATGGTGAGCATAGGTTTCGCTTCCCTATATTCATTAATTTGAATTAATTCATATATGAGTTCAATGGTATATCTGATACCCAGTGGCGCACCATGAAAAGCCAATCTACCAGCGTTACGTATAAATGTTACTGTTACATTATCTCTGTAATTGAAACTCCGACAGACCTCACCGATTTAACCTTTTTCAAGATAACAAGAAACAAGTTTGGCCGCATTTTTCACCTCACGATAAAAGTTTCCATCGCTGGATGAAAGTGTTTTTGATGAAAATTGTGGCCATACCTACATTTTGGCCTTGCTTTAAAAGACGGGAAGCCAATGAAGTTTGATTCACCTGGCTCCGTTGAATTATTATGAACAAAGCATTGATTCGCCCGAGGAGATTGTCCCTTTATTGTAAGGCTTCATTCGAGCTCAGTAAAAGGGAAATTTACTATTGAAGCAGAATCTCTACCCAATTTTTTTTAATCGATTTTTTGTTAGGCTCAGGCGTGTGTAACACTTTGCGGAGCCGATATTCAATATTGTTGTAAACAAAGTTTTATTTCTCGTCATTAGTACAAGAGAGATGCCAATTACCCGTGGCTAGCTCGAGGTTAATGGGTCACATTATCTTTTGAAAAGGGCTAGGTAGGTAACTTATTTTAGCCATTATTGGCTGCTTTTGGTTGCAACATCTACCAAATCCTCGATCCCTGTAGTCCCTTTCAGGAACTAAGCCGCAGATGGGTGACCGCAGCTTGCTGGGCAGGTACAAGTAGTACGAAAATAAAAGGATAGCATAACTGGGACACAATGGTAGGGAATTTACTAGAGTGGAAGGAAGTGGAGTGATGACGTTACACTCTTAGATCAGACAAACAAAGGAATTCGTAAATCACTTGCATGTAGGAAAGATCACGCATTCCCAAAACATCTCTTATCTCGCAGAAGGGTTGTCTACCTCGGGCCACTAGGGTATCCAATAATCATAACCGGTTCCGCACCTACATAAATTGCTATCGACGAGGTTAATTCTGTAGAGATGTGCGTCTAGCGAGTAGTGGTTGGACATAAGTCTTGAAATCACACGAATGAAACCGCGACTTACATCCATACCTTTGAACCACGATCTCGACGACACATTTGGAATAATGGAATGTAACCAGCGCCCAAGAGAATTACTTGTCCAATCGTTTTGCCACCTTTGAAGAGAACTCTGACGTACTAATGGGAAAAATTCATCATGTGAAATTCTTTTTTCGTAAATCTCACCTCGCCCACCTTTGCTAGAGAGTCCGCCTTCTCATTGCCTGGAATTGAGCAATGTGAGGAGACCCATACAAAGGTAAGCTCAAATGATCTTTCGACCAATGCACACATCTGCTCCCTAATTTTTGAAAGAAAGTAAGATGAGTGCCTCACTGTTTTCGTCGACTGCAGGGCCTCAATAGAACTAAGACTATCTGAGAAGATGAAATAATGGTCTATGGGCATGTCGGAAACTATCCCCAATGCGAAATTGATTGCCGCCAGCTCAGCAACGGAACAAGGTTCCTGAAGTTTCCGGAAGGCATATGAGTATTCATTGTAAACACCAAAAACAGTAGATCCATCATTGCGTGACCCATCAGTGAAAGTTCTTCTATTGCAATTGACATGTTGGTACTTTTCAATAAAAATATGAGGAATTACAATAGGTCGAAGTTGATCTGAAACTCCTTGAATAGCCTGTTTCGTGGAGAGATCATTATCAAATCTCTAACCAATGAT
>JASCZW010019081.1:0-14323 GCA_034211315.2 Aedes japonicus
CTCCACTAATCCAGTGGGCACCTTGTACTCTCTAGATCTTGCTTCATCTGGTCTAACCATCTTGCTCGTTGCACACCGCGTCGTGTCGTGCCAACCGGATTCAAATCGAACACCATTTTCGCAGGATAGTTGTCCGGCATTCTCGTAAAATGTCCTGTCCAGCAGTAAAACAAAGTGCTGAGCAAATCATGTAGGCGAAAACTAGAGTCATAAAGTTAGACAGCCGAGTTTTGACGAAACATATGTAAAAGAGGACTCTAGAACGCTTCCAGGACCGCAAGTTTACATCAAGGTCATCGGAAAAGATGAGAGCATCTCCGAAAAGTCGTTCTAGGTGGAAAATTTTGGCCAGTAGCTTATAGTTTGGCAGGCAATTTGTTCCTACGGCTCCAAGTCATCGATTTTCTACACATACGACCACAGGTACCGAAATTTACAGTAATACACAAAACCGAAGTTCACCGTAACGAGTGTTTGCAGAAAAGCATACTTTCGTTATACAAGCGGCCCAAGGTCCCTCCTTTGTACTGACCTGATTTGGTGTCAGTCCATTACTCTAAAACCATAGTACAATGGATGCAAGAAAATTGTCCCAATTGTCATCAGCTTCGCCCAGTTTAACGCTACAGGGCTATCGTCAAGCGCAACTTCAAGAAGAGTGGTAAGGCCTACAAGAACTTGGTAAAGTTTAAAAAGAATTGGGCTGCGGCTTCCAGAAAATGCGACAAAACTACTCTATTTGAAACTTCATTTTTCGTCGACCGTGCCACAGTGATTTCAGCCGGAAAGCAGTTAAAATCGTCTACTGGAACTGGTCCTGATGGGATTCCCTCACTGATCCTGGAACACGGCCTAACATACTCTTGCTTGTTTTTAGCCAAAATTTTCAAATTTTCAATTCAAACGTTCACAGATCATTGATTATATTGTTTCTATAGCTTCTTCGAAGCTACCCAGGTAACAAATTGCAATTCCAAAGCGTCTCTACGGCAGCCTATCAAGAAATTTAGTCGCCTTAAATGCAGCATAAGTGTCGCTTTTGGCCCAATATACGGCTGTTTTACTGCAATGCTATGATAATGCTTCATTAATGCTATTTTGTATTCGAAATGCCTATAGACTGTTCCAGAAGGTATAAGCACACTTTCAAAATAACAAAAAAGTCATGTTTTTTTTAGGTTTAATAATTTTATTTGGCAAATCATATCTGTATTTGTGTTTTAAATGATATTTTACATTAATTTAATCAAAATATTTAATCATAGCCAAGACTCCTAACTTTTCCTCGAACATGACCCATTAGCTTCTACACAGTGATACTTCCCACTATTGGCCAATCTTTTTTAAATGTTTGGATGTCGTCCACTGGTTTTATGAATTTTCGAAGCTTTGCTTTGGTTAAAGCCCAAAAAGCCTCGATTGGCCGTGCCTCCGGGCAGTTCGGCGGATTCATGTCTTTCGGCGCGAAACATACATTTTGACTTTTGTACCATTCTAAAGTGTCCTTTGCGTAATGACATGACGCCAAATCAGGCCAAAACACTACTTGACCTTCGTGCTGCCTGATCATCGGCAATAATCGCTTCTGGAGACATTCCTTAACGTATTTCTGAGTGTTCATCGTCTCCGTTGTGATGTACGGACTAGATGTTAGACCACACTCGCATATTGCCTGCCATAACCATAACCTTCTTACCGAATTTTTTGGTAAAAATTGCCTTCTCCGTTTCGGGGATGTCTTTGTCTTCGCTTACAGTATAGAATTGTGATTCGGGAAGCGTTTTGTAATCTAGTTTCACTTACTTTTCATCGTCCATTATTATTAACCCAGATTTTCTACACAATAACGAATCGTAGAGTTTGCGGGCCCGTGGTTTCAAGGACGCGGCCTGTTCTGGGTTCCTTTTGGGTTTTTTCTGCTTCCGATATGTTTTTAGCCCAAGGGCACGCATGACGTTACTCGACGAGGTCCTTAGTTTTTTCGCAATACCCCGAACGGAAGTTGCTGGTTTTCGCTTGTAGGCATCCCTGATCTTTTTATCGATATCCGGACTAACAGGACCGGATTTCCGACCACTCTTCGACGCATCTTCAAACGTACACTGTTCTCTATATTTTCGAATCGCAGATCGTACCGCTCTGACGCTTACACCCTCTTCCTTGGCCAATTTTCTCAAGGAGAGTCCGCTCACAGTGCACCATTTGTGCACGATACTTTTTCGTTGTTCCGGAGTAAGACCGCGCATTTTGATAGGTAACACAAAACTGAGCACTTTTTTGATGCTATGCCATTCAGAAATGTGCAAACAAAAGAACGCAGACAAAACATGTTGAAATATTTCATTATATTCAAAGTGACCGTTAAAATAAGGTGTGCTAATACTTTCTGGAACAGTCGTTAATAAAAAAAATTGCAAAACATCCAAGTAGTTCTGCACAGTCTTGGTAAAAGTCATGCTCATTAGATTCAAAAGCGTGGATTTTCAGGCACCATAACATTGACTACCTATGAGTTCCTTGCGAAAATCAAATGATAACTCATGACAACAAACAACCAGAAGATGAACGTTCAAGTTTCAAAATGCTTTGATATTCATTTGTGTAAACAAATTCATTTTCAAAACGAATTTCTAAATGTCAGAAATGAAATTCAATCAACCACAATGAATATCAATTACCCGTCCGGGATCGGAAAAAATGCAAGAGACAGCCCAGTCCAGGGTATTCTTGCACAACATTGCTAGCATCTATTCCTCTGGGACGATGATGACAGCCTGGTTTGTTCCATGTTTGGATTAGGCTTCAAAATCGCTTATGATGAAAAATCATCACAGAGATGATATTCAGATTTCATCCAATGAAATTCATGCTTACCGATTGATAATCAAAACAACGGTGACATCAGATTTTTGACCCGCACATAGAGCCAGCTTCATTCATTGCAGCAAACAAAATTCAGTTGGCATAGAAGTGACAGCGGTAACACATGAAAACCGGGAAAGTAAACATCATCATTACACTGGGATAAAATCATTTTCACTTCTCATTGATATTTGATGAAGATTTAAGGCACTGGTTCTGCATAATGTACAAAGAATAAAGAACTGGAACCAGAAATGCTTGGGCAAGTCATTTACAAATCATAAGAAGGTTTTCATGCGAATTCAAAAGGCGCCTTTTGTCATTCGAGATTCATCTACAATAGATTCAGAAGATCATTTGAAAGGCTATGAAGACATCAACAATTCATTTTTAAGGTTTCTAGAGAAAAATGAAGACATCTATTCGAAATTTACTTCGAGTTGGCTTTGCGTTGAGAAGTGTTTTCTCTAAAGGAACGCAGAAACACACGTTATCTTACTGTAATAGGTTATTTGAGAGTGTCAAACAGTAAAACAACGGAGTTCATTTTATAGATCAATCGAAATGAAATGTTCTCATCGACACTTTCATCCATCAATATAGTATTGATTCAGAATTATGAGAAATCTAAAACTGATGTGCACATGACATGTACATTTTATTGTTTGAAAATTGACGTTCTGAGTTTTATCAGTTTTATATCCCGTTTTGCTATACTGTAATTCGGTTGAACAAGATTTCTTCAGAAGTTATCTTTAAATTTGTCCCAAAATTCTTCGTATAATTCCTTCGGAAATGAACCATATCTCTTCGATTCATTTGGTATTTTTTTATTCGGAGGATTCCCCTGGAACTGTTTAAATAGTTTCATTTTCTCGCCAATTTCCTCAACCCAGCCGTTACCGACATTAGCTAGACAAAAAATCGCAGCCAAACTAGTATATTGACTGCCAGCTCAACCTGGAAAAAAAATTCTACGCGGTTTTTTTCCATTTAAATGTGGCGCTATCTACTGTAGATAAATTATTTTTAATAAACAATACTTGAATTCTTTTGATATTCTTATTTCAGCGTAATTTTAAGTAGAGTTTTTACTTGAAAACCAGAGCATGAGTTCAATTTAAATCCTGATGAGAGATAAGTCAAAGTTCTGGGCAAAATTCGCTCGAAGTTTAAAGTGGGTTAACCCTTTCAGCCCTGAACAGAATCAGCTCGAGATCCTGTCGGAATTCGGAGGATTCTAGGTATTCCGATCATGATACGCATCGAGGAGCTGAATAAACCAAGAATTGCATCAGTTGCCGGGAGAACCTCCCATTATACACACCGCTAAAATCGATCGATTACGGTGGGCCGGGCATTTCGTAAGAATGTAGGACGACAGCTTAAAAAAACGATTCTCGATTATTAAGCCTTTTACTTAATCGATCAAGATGAATCGATAAAGTAAAAGCCGATTTGCGGACCATTCGTAGACTGCGAGGCTGGCGAATTGACGCAATGGACCGAACAGATAGAGACGATTTTTGTGTACAGCAGCGGCCACCTTGGCCTTATGGTAAATGGTAAATAAGTAAGCTCGTTATACGCTTTTATTCTTGAATAAGATGCACTCGGAACCGTCAGTCGGATCAGCTCTCAATTCAAGGCAGGATTTTTTTATGTTCTTGTCAGATTAGCTCAGATTACAAGCAATATTCCTCCGAAATTTATTGTAGCACCATCATTGGGCGGAATTCGCTCAAAATGTGGATTAAATTCACGTGAGATCCTGAGCAATAATCGCTTAGAATTATAACCTAGATTCGTTCAGAATCCAGCCCAAGCAACACAATATGGTTATAATTGGTAGCAACAACTTTACTGTGACTAAAATTAGTGACAAGAAGTTACCAGTGGTAAAAGGTGGTAAATGTATATTTTTCGTAAAATTGTCGCCTACTGCGATACGTCGAGGCCCACGAAATGTCGAAGTACAGTTCAAACGAACGCGGAGAGTAGAAAAACAGAAATAGAAAAACCCACTCTAGTTTTGCCTCTAGTTTCAAACAGTTTAATAATGGCCTGGATTTGATAGCTTGATCAAAAACGCACTTATTCGGTAATCTTTGTTTATGAGTTGTTAATATCCATTCTTATACTTTGATTCGATATAACAAACATTATATGCATGCATTAATAAAAGCCTGCAAACCAATGAAATGCTATGCGACATCAATCTTTGCCGCAACTTTTTTTAAGCCATCGACTGGTAACAGCAGAAATGTTTCGGCCCCTGCAGAAAACAATACAAGAGTGTCATGACATTTTCTCCCATGCCAGTTTACTTTTGTGTTCCATTCGGTCGTAATGAAAAATAAGAAATATTACGGAAATAATATCAAAATACAGTACAATTACCTCCACTGACATTACTCGAACAAGTATGCTGTATTCGGTCAAGATTTTTCCCAAGCGACACACTTATTATGTATCGGTTGATGTAACTCTTATGTGACTCATGTTAGTCACAATCAAGTTGCTGCAACCAAGTATTATGGTTGTGTGTTACTCAGTTATCAGCATTCGCTCAAGGGCATGCACAAAATTTGCACAGAATACTAAGCAAGATTCTCTCGCAATCAATTTCGGAGTTTTGCTGAGAGGGTTTTGCTCAGAATCCTAAGCTTAGAATTCGACTCAAACCTGAGAATATTTGTTAAAAAAAATCGAAAAGGATTGACTGAGATGCTTGATCAGTTTTCTCAACATTCGATGATTTGTAATGATGAACAGGATTCATTTGTTCAGTGTTGAGCAAGATTAGTTTACAATTCTTAGTCAATTTTCTTAAAAATACTGAGCAAGATTTGCTCTTGCATTTCATACATGGTTTGCTGAGGATGACGAACAACATTATAAAATGAACTCAAAATTGGACGAATCAGGTTATGCTCAGAAGATTTATTTTTATTATTTATTTTCACGGCATAACATCGTTATAACATTACCTGATACATAATATCCCTCCATCATTCTCTAATCCAGTTGGCACCTTGCTCCACTTGGTCTAACCATCTTGCTCGTCGCGAATCTCATCGTTTTGTGACAACCGCGGATTCCCTTCGAACATCATTTTCACAGAAAAGTTGTCTGCCATTCTGCAACATGTCCCAGCGTATTCGTCCGCCAGCAAGTTGCGCGAGCTCATGGTCCATCCTCCACCTCTAGACTTTTTTCTCCTACACTTCGCCAAAGATAGTTCTTAACACCCTTCGCTCAAAAACTGCGTGTCCTCCTTAATCATTGTCTACGACTCGTGCACGTCCGTAGAGAAAAACCGGTCTTATTAAAGTAAGATTTGTAGTTAGATTTGCTTTCAATGTTGTGCAGAGTTCTCTTGAAATCCCGAGCAGGATTTGCTCAGTACCTCGAAAGGTTTCGTTCAGACTTCACAAAAAGTTACTAGAAATTCTTAGCAGAATTTGCTTGAGGAGCTCGAATTCCGTATTCAGGGTTGGTCTTATTGTATTGTCGCCACTGTACCTCGCTTCTTTTTTCCAAATGAGCTTTGTCGCCAATAGCAATTGAAAACATTTTAAAATTTGTTCACTGTGCTCCGATTGGTAACTAGAAAATGTTAAATACATTTTCATTAACAGTAGGTTAATTCAAACCTGAAAATTCAATGAAAAACATCTGCGCGTGACGCCACCTAGATAGTTCACAGTCTGTCATTTTTGGGAATAGCTTCGAAAGTCTCCCAGAAATATAGATATATTATATATTATCCCAGAAATATAGATATATTATATAGATATATTAGAATATATTTTTAAATATTAACGAAACAACCTGAAATCAGACAGCAAACTTATTGAAAACATATATAAAATACGATAGAATGCATTTGCGGCAATGTTCTATTCTAAAGAAATTCATGCAAAGAATTGCTAAAGTGAATTTATTATTTCATTTTCATTTTCATTTTCATTTTGTGATGTACAAGGGGGTCGAGGGCCAAGTCACCGATGCGAAATTTCACATCGTCCATAATACATCAGGGAGGGGAAGGGGAGTGAGCATCACAGCATCTTTAACCCATGGGGGTCAATTAAGTTCTGCGTGGTTTGTGGTAAACCGACTGCTCAGGGATTATGGGAAGTTAAAAGGTTTGGGCAGGTTTTTTTCTGTAAAAAGTTGTATATCGTTGAACATTTGCCTAATTTGATGGCCTCTCGTCATATGGGGTTTCGTTCGTCACATAGCTAGCGAAAAAGATAATAAAATAAAACAGAAATAAAACAGAGATTACGATTAATATATTGTAAGTGATAGGTTCCAGAATGCTTCTAAGAACTGGCAACAGTTGCGAATGAGTTTCTGAAAAATAGGAACTTCAGAGACCATTTATCTAACAGAGCCCAAAAAGAGACCAAACGCGTAGAAAAAAGTACAATTCAATCAATAACATTTCATTTGAAACCAACTATACTTATGCATTGATTTTTCGATAACCAGGATGTGCAGGATTTTTTTTATCCCCATAGGACTGCAATGATCGGGGTTGGCTCCCGAAAACTCTCAAGCGACTATACCGGAAGGATTAGTCTATGGTGACCAAATAAACACCGGGTTTTGAAATCAGCTCACATAATCTTCTTGAAATTTTTTGGGATTCAGTATCAGTCAGTGTATACGCGTTTTGTTGTCCAGGTATTTGTTTTAAAGTCCGGGTTTTTGTACTTTGTCCGTGTCATTACGTTGTTAGTTATATTCGTGTCAGTGCAGTTTTTGGTATCTGCGCAATTTCATATAGTACAGTTGTGATAATGTAATAGCTATCTCCCATATTCTACGCTCCCAAATGGAACAAAGTATTTGACGTTACACTCATCGGGAAAATAAGCTGCTCTGTTTTACATGGGTATTTGTGGGCGGTCTATTAATATATAGTTATGTTTGTATGTATGATGTGTACGTAGTTTTGGAAATATTAACTGATTTACTTACCCACACTGTTGTTATTTCTTTAGATTTGTTGGGAACATACCGCCTTAGATGATACTCGCATGCATGTGCTACTTGCTACTTGCTCTTGTTCCAACCATAGGCCAAGATGCCTGCCTGTCCATTTTGCGTCGCCATGAGACTCGGATTTGCAACAAGCTCCAATCCTCGGCATGCTGATCCTTGCATAATTTCTTTTTCGTTCTAGAAGTATACAAAAATATTCGCTCCTCTGCCAACAACAGCCAGACCAAATGTAGAATCTGTGTGGTGATGCTTTCCAGAAAATTGCAGACCCATATTAAAACTCAGTTATAATAACAGTAGACGATTCTTTGAGTGGTAGTAATATTATTGAAATTATACAAATTCTATATTGTATGAAAATAAGGAAAGTTGTCAAATTAAAAGTGAAAATGCTACTACTAGTGGGTTCAAATGCACTTCTGGTCCACATCACCCCTGGAAACACTGGTTTGCATCTTTCCCGTTTGGGTAAAGATCCAGTCCAAGCCCTGGGACCTGGTAGTTTTCAATCTACCACAAGGTTTTTCCAATACCCAGGGAGAAATCATTGCTAAAGTGAATTTATTATTTAAAAGAAAAATCTAAATAAAGGGAAAAGGTGAAGGCTAAGAACATTTTTACACATACAGCTGATAAAGAATGGCTAAAGTCACGAGTTTGAATCTCACCCCCAGACAAGTCACAATAATACTCAAAAACGTGTTTAAGACAGAAAATGAATCTGTCCGTGGCTAAAAATCTCGATAATAAAGAAGTAAATAAAGCAAAAATAATTGCCGCAAAATTTTACAACGAGAAGACATAGAGAGATTACTAAAATGAGCCGTAAATGGAACGTAATTCACTTTATTTACGTCAATCATTCGATATCGTAGACTACTGGAACGTAGAATCTAGTTCACGAAGAGCATACAATAAAAATTGCATTTGTACTGATTATTTTTCTTCTTCGTGGGAAAGGAGACCAAAGAATGCTGCATTATACCAGTATTTACCTCACATAGGCAAGATAAAGTGTTTTGATTGTATAAGAATCCTGAAAAGTGTAGCAAAAGCGCCTTCTCAAGCCTAACATATTGTTTGCCTTGTGAGTAATTTGGCTTTAATGATCAATGAAACCTTATTTCGAGTCTAAGATAATTCCTAAATTCCTGACTTTTTAACGTTTGTCTACATTCTGACTTCATAATGCAATTGTATTTTTTTGATTAGAAGAGAAGATGAAAGATATTAAGTTGATTTTTTTTTTTAAATAAAGTTCTATAGGGTTTGTCTTACACTATAAATATGTAGATTAAATGTATTTCGTTCTGGAATATATTGATATCTTCTTAATTTCTAAAATCTGTCTTACATTTTATAATCTGAAAACAATCTAAATCCTTCTGATAAAAAAAAGGATGTATATAAATTCGAGTAAAACAAAATACGTAGGAAAGCAAAATTCAGCCACTTGACAGACAAATATATCCGGTCAATTTAACTTTCTGAAAACAAATTCTAATTTAAGAAAGAAAAAAAATCAACATCCCATACACTTGATCAAACACATTGCCCCGGCTCGCTATGACGCACTCCCGTTATCAGTTCAGCTGTCTAGTACCGCCCAAAGGCACAGTTCCCCATTCATCAATCCTTTGTTGCAGATACCTCATAACCCCATATTATCTCGCTTGCCTTATCACCCAGCAATTCCCTCATCGAAAGTTAATCCCCACCTACCTTTCTTTTAGAGATCCAGTATTCCTGTTCCGACAGTTCGTCCTCCGGGTCCTGCTCCTGCTTCCAGAGCTGCTTCAGAATCTTGGCAAACGCTTCCCGATTTTCCTCGTCCAATGCCACGTGGATATACGCGTGCCAATTGCTGGAATTAAAACCCCAGTGGCAGGTGCGGTTCTCCTGCCGGTCATGCTGATGGCAAACAAATTTCTGCGGCGAAAACATTCCTTGCACCTCGCAGCATTCAATGCAGGCTGGCTTCTGAAGCTGTACAGTGCCGGCGTGGACGATGCCGTCTGCACTTGCCCAAAGCACCGGTGGGTACACCCGAAACGTGATGGCCCCGCCGGGAGGTTCCGCGTATCGTCGGCTTGATGCAGCATGTAACTACAGAGCCGTTCAGCGTTGGTTCGAGTGATCAGGCCACAGGTTTTGGCCGTTTCCGGGATGATGTGAACCCGCTTGAATTCCTGCAGCTGCTGGTCTGTGCAGTTGTACAGGTAAATCATTAGTTCTTGGATGCTTCGGTTGATCTCTTCAACAGAGAAGTCCATAAGGATGTTGTTGAAAATTTGCGGCAGACAGAGACGCATTTCACCGCCCAGCAGGAAGCAACCGATCATTTTCCCCTCCAGGATAGTAGATTGGACAATTCCGCAGTCCGGGTCTGGGGTTGTCATAATGGGATGAGATGGCATCGGAAGGGGTCCCGTGATGGGCTGCATAATCAGACCTTCTTCCAGGGGGTCCGGAGAGTCTGGACGCTGACCCGATACACCACTCGTTCGCGCCTCCAGCTCATTACTAGGATGGACCAAGGATGAATCTGGTCCATGCAAGCCTTTCGGTGCATTATCCTGGTAGGTTTTCAAAACCGTAATCAGTTGAGGCGGTACGTACTCTGTCATGGTCGTTTGTTGGTTTGTTGTTTGCTGCCACTAAATAGATGTGTGAGCACTGCGCGCGCTCTTGAGGGGCAGGACCGAGTGAAAATAACAAGCTTCTTATAAATAGATTCATTCAACATGATCTTTTTCGTTTAGCACGAAACACAATCTTCATTATTTCTGATATTCCTGGTTGAGCTTCACGATTCAGCTCTTCCATCATAGCTTTCGCGCCTCGGTAAAACACACTTTCAACTCACACGGGAAAACCCTAACACCAGGATGGGATGTTCTATTCTCGCAGCAACATTCCGCTTGGACAAAACATGCCATAGGGCTCCTCTCGAATGCTTCTTTTTCTCTTTCTTCCGGCCTGTCAGACAAAACCTTGGCCACCCTCAATTTTTCCGATGCGTACACACTTGGCTGTCGTTTCTTCTTCACACGCGCAATCTACACTTCCCTCCTACTGTGGGGTCTGGCATTTAACTGCACATTGGTAGAAACATCTCGGAGACCTAGAACAATCACTTTTTCAATCGGAATCGCTTCGTTTCATGCAGACCGAACTAATCGCCTACACCTGTTCACTGATGCATCTTCCTTCCTCAACTTATTCAGCCGTGGTACACCCGGCACCACAGTAGGTCTGACGCCATTTTCCCCCGCGGTTAGGCAAGTTCGGGAGATGCATTTCGCAGAAAATTTATCGCCCCTCTTTCACTCTTCGCATAGGACTACCGCAGACTAAATTGGAAACCAAGTAATTCTGGGCGATGTGTGCATGGCCAGCGGAAACCATAAAGCCAAGAATCTTTCCTTTTACTCTACACGGTACACACGCTGGTACACGCTTGGCTCACAAACTTGAATTTAATTGGCACCAAAATTACTTAATTTTTGCTTTCTCCACTTTTCCGCGCAGGTCGTGTCTAGTGTGGGCTTGTCGGACTACGACGGCGACGACGACAACGAATACCACGGTTCTTGCGTTTCCGCCGCTGCTCGAACGACGGCGGCCGCAACGACGAAGACGACGGTAGTACCAAAGCGAGAGAAGAAAAAAAACTGCAAAACTACGGTGGTCCGGAAATTGATAAAGAGAAACACACTAACGGGGCGCGGTGAAGAAGAGCTGCACTTACGCAACGTTTTATTTATATTTGTCACACACTTCTCCCCTTCACGGTTTGCCCACTGCTTCAGCACACGCAGTATTTAGCGTTGAATTGACGACATGCCCGGAGACTGACCCTGCACGCACCAAGTTTCATGGAATTCGGTCCGAAACATTCGTCACAATCGAAGCCATTTTTTCGGACCGTCAATCGTTGGATCTAAATAAGCTTCGGCAAACTTTTCCCCTGCTGAACTAGGCTGGATGCCTTATGACCTTGCTGCATCAATCAGCTCTGTTGTATGACAATATGACACATTTTATTCGGTCACTCCTCGCTGAACCCGGTAGAAATTTTCGCTCCGGATACGACGAAAATCACTGCGCATTGAATCTATTTTCTGTTCATCCTGTCCTGCTTCGCGATTCCACTCCTTCCTCTGCACTACTCTTTTTCTGTACGGTTACTGCTTTCGCTTACAGACGGAACGGTTCGGTTCCGATCCGGACGACGGTATCGTCTCCCAACAGGCACCAGTTCTCCTCCGCCGGGACACGACCCGCTCCATCTCAGTAACTTTCCTTCAGTAGGCCCTCCGCCGCCGCCACTGCTCTTCTTCCCTTCCTTCTTCCTTCAAATCTTCGCTTAATATCACACACTTTAACTCCCACAATCCGCGAGAACGAGCTTCAGCGCGCGACACAAAAACAGAACCTTTCGCGTTTGTCTCAGGGCAAAACATGTCTGCCGGGCGATGAACCTTTCCGAAAGAGAATTTTCGCTACGATTATGTAGCTTGAGTAGCTTACATCCAGCAACTCAACCCCGTATACGTACATCGCCGAGACGGAAGCTAGACACAACAAACGCACACCAGCCCGTTACATCGCTCTCTCTCAGCTCGAAGACACAGGTGTGTGAGTTCCTGGATAAGCGTAAGCGGACGGCCTCTTTTGCAAATCGATATTTTTATGCGCACCTGATTTATCGTTGCAAAAAGAAAGATTTCTCACAGTTTTCCACCATCTAAATCGATCACTTTCTGAACCAATCATCAGTCAGCGCCACATCACTTCTTCACCATTGCTTATCCTGGTCTCAGGGTAGGATGCACTTCGCCATTCGATTCACAGATCGCCGATCAGCTTCCAACCAAGACCGCGAGTATTCGAAAACGATTCTGTCCTTTTCTGTCGCTGCCAAAAACAAACCGCGAGCGCGCGACGCTCTTCTCAGTCTACCTTGCACACACAATTGTAGAAGATTCATAAAAAATCGACTTGTAGTAGATTGCCGGTACAAAACAAACACGCGCTTGCTCGCGAGGCGGAATCCGCGAAAGCTGCCGTCCACAGCCATCGATTATGCGCGACGCTGGCCAGTGGCGGCGGGCGGCGATGGGGCTCGCGAAACAACGCTTGCATTGCACGTACGGACGGCGACAGTGGTGACACCAATTTTCTACTGGCGTTGCCGTTTTCTCTCGCCAGCCTCGTCGTTCCGTTCCAGCCAGCCAGTACCAACGTTTGCGAGATGGATCTCGGCCGACTCGTAAAGAATTCTTTTTATCTACATCAGTGAGCAGTAGTATGCGGTGTGGAAGAGACGAGGGTTGAACTAAAAATTCGTCTGAACGCGCGAACGGAGAGCCGTGACGACGATCGGCGACAGAATCTGCATATATCGCACACTCGTGCAATGGCAATACAGTATGGGTCCGATTTCGCTAACAGGTTTCAAATACCTTTAATAGAGCATTTTTAATCCAGATGGTAAATAGACAGAAGCGCTTTTGATGTTATAATAGAGCACTCCACTCAGGCAAATAAACGTAACACTTTACATAAGGTTCAACTTATGAACGCCGATTTGGAATTTCATAAGGTTGACTTCCCGAATAAAAATAACCAAGTACAACCAATACAATACAATAATATTAAATAACATTAACATCTATTACTGATCAGTAAATTTTATTATGTTCTGGTATCAGATAATTGAAAAATGAATATTGTCATTACAATAGATCTACTTTTCACACCATATGCAAGAAAGAATTTTCAACAATTTTGAAACAACGCAATCTAATGAGCTCGATTTTTTTCGGAGAAAATTGTATTTCTTTCTAAGTAGTTATGGTACATATCAACTCCCTTATTTTGTCATTACGCTGTCCTAAATTTACGTTAGATTCTACTAGTAGACTGTTATCTTACCGTCTATTGTTATCTTATCGTCATGAACAATACTTTTTATTTACATATACTATTGATTCCATCGCATGGTTATAATACATTTGCATCGTAAATCTGATGAGAATTTTTTTATCGGGTTAATATGAATGGATTTTGTTACACACCTCGTCGTCCATGGAGGCCTTTAAGCTTTCCCGATTACGAATGTAGTGCTTTATAATAGAGTGGTGTCACTGGATCTCGTTACGCAGTAAGTAGAACGCGCCTCCGTTAATCAACAGAACCCCATCGGGACTCGCTGCTACTGGCAACATAGCAGCTATGGCGAGCTGTCAAAATCCGTGGAACAATAGTAGAAGGAAGAACTGAAAATATAAACATAAGAGCAAAAACAAATCAACCATTGTTCTGACGAGATTCCATATAGCTTTTTTTTTGAAAACCATTATGATACTTTCGTAACTGCATAAATATTACTAGCAAGGGCCGCTTATCCCAATGGCAACAATGTCCAATCCAGCGTACA
>JASCZW010019082.1:0-14336 GCA_034211315.2 Aedes japonicus
CAGGGTGGCCACAGACTCGGGAAAATCGGGAAATGCGGGAAAAATGCGGGAATCCAAAATCATCGGGAAATATGCGGGAAAAAGACGGGAATTTCAAAAGTCATCGGGAATTTTTGTCATATGGAAGGAACCATACTCACACCCAGGGTTGCAATTTCTCTGGGGAGTGAAAGAGCGAAAAAGGATCACGCCGCACTAACGTGAGTGAAACCTTGATTCAAACATTATGAAAAAATCGCTGGAAAACCGGAAGAAGAAAGTACAGTCCGAAGTTATTTCGCGACTCCGGTTCCTTTTTTGTACTTTCAGAATATCATAGATGAACATTACGAATGTTGGGCCTCAGATAGCCTAGTCGGTAAAGGCACGAAACTACAAATCTGGAGGAGGCGAGTTCGATTCCCAGTCCAGTCGACTAAAGTAATATTGACTTTCCTGGGCAATGAGGTATCATTATGCTTTCAACACAATATACAAATTCATGCATTGTTGGTAATTAATGGACGTTCCCTTAATAACTGTGGAGGTAAATCTAGAACATTAAGTTGTGAGAGCCTGACAATCAGCTAATTGCGATAAGCTATATGCTTGGATACACCGAAAAGAAGACGAAGAGCATTAACAAATCAGTAACATTGTAAAAATGTTCAAATTTAAGTGTTACGGTACAAAACTAATAATGAAGATTTTCACCAGGGTGACTTTCCCCGGTGAAATAATTCTGCTCTCTTCGGTGCTCCTCAGAGATCACTCACACGCTTCAGCCTGTTGTGTAGTGAGGGTGCAAACGACAGACACTTTGGTGTCACTCAATTTGTGATGTCTAGCAGAGAGTGGAAACAAAACAAAATCTCTCGGGTGAGTTTGCGTTTGCCAATGTGCGGAGTACCTTTTCACTAAGCACCCTGCTAGCACCGAGGAGAATTGCATCCCTGCTCACACCTTTTTCAAATGATTTGAGTAGCGTTTTTGTCATTTACTCGGTCCACCGATCTCATTGTTCAGCCGGTTCAAACCGAACCGCTTAGAGCATCTTCAGCGGTGCTCTATTTTAACATCTTTATAGTTGATTTGCATCAGCAAACTTTAACAGAACCAGCTAAAACAGACCAACTTTGCGTTCCCCGCACTAGTGTAGTATTTCTTGTTGTTAAATCCATCAACAACTATCATCTTGTCAATCTTACAATATCCAGAGATCAGAAGTTTTGTTTTCTTCAGAGACCGAGGATTTTTCGCAAACTTTTTACCATGGATTGATTTGAGTGGTGGTGACTGTGTGAATGCATGCATCTCATTTAAACGATATTAGATAGTGCTGATAGTGATAGATAGAGCCACGCCAAGCTATGGCAAGAAGCACTTTCTGCGACGTTTCAACATGCCAAGGGATTAGATCCTAGACATTATGTGACAACTACAGTCAACTGATGACTTTTTCCAGCGAACTTCCCAAAAATTCAAGGAACTTGCCAGAAAATTAGAGAACTTCCAATAGAGAACAGTCAAGACATTCAAGAAGCTTTTCAACAGTTTGCGGATCTTCCTAGAGGTTTAGTGAACTTCTTAGAATTTCATGAAACTTGCTAGACATGTACAGAACTTCTTAGAAGTTCAGCGAACTTGTAGGAGTTCAAGAAACTTCCTTGAAGTTCAGGGTTTCTCAAAAACTTCTCAGAACTTCAGGAAATGCTCACAAAGATTATGGAACTCCCCAAAGATAAGAGAACTTTCCAAAAGGTCAGCAAACATCTCAGAGCAAACATCTTCAGAGAACGTCGCGATCTTCCAAGAATTTCAGAAAACTTCCCCAAGATCGGGGAACTTTCCAGAATTTCAGAAAACGTCCCAGATAAACAGGAAACTGGATTTTTGAGCATTCGAAAAGTTTAGGAAACATTCAAAGGATTTTTCCATAAGTTTGAGGAGCTTCCTAGAACTTCAGGAATCTTTCCAGGTGATCGAGAAACTTTCCAATCGTTCCAAAAACATCCCAAAAGTTCAGGGTATTTAAGTTTTAAGAAGAACTTAAACTTCTTACTACTCGATAACTTTTCTAACCCAACCAAAACTAGAATAAAGAAACCAACTACTTTTTAATCAATTTCATAGAATTTTCACCTATTCACAATCTTGGAGATCATAAAAAGTTCTTGTACGGTTTAACAATATCGCGGTAATGCTAACTTTTCCACAAAAATTCCACGGCTTCTAAGATTTTTGTTTCAATTTCTCGTAAGTTATTTAAATATGTGTGATATTCTGCTTTTTATCACAGAATATGTACCCGCTAGAAGTTAAAACAACTTATGGGAAGCGAAATCTGATTTTCTAAGTTCCCGTCATTTCCAGAACGTTGTTCCTATTCCATGGATGATCAGCAAACTTTTAGGAAGTTCATCCAAGTTTTCAGAAACGTTAATAATTTTTTTTAATTATCCGTTTAATTAAAACTTCGTGATTATCTGGATACTTCCAATTAATTTATTCAACTGCCGAGAAGTTTTATCAACTTCTGGCATGTTCATTAGAGATATTTCCATCCAAACTTCATAGATATTCTGAAGTTCATTAAATTAATTTTTTAAAGAGTGCGTTCAGTAAGAAACTTAGAAACTTATATAAGTTCTGAAATGATGCAAAATAGATCCGGTATAAAACAAAATTTACAGCGATATTTTTGCGTTTGTTCTGAAGAAATAAATTCAAACCATGATTTGAACCACCGTTGAAGATGCCCTTAGAAGATCTGGCTACACGGCTGTAACAGGTGAGGCCAGAAATTCACTTATTTTTGAAGTTTGGCGAATTGCGTTTGTAAGGGTGTTAACACATGGTGAAAGAATAATTTGGGCAGCTGTGCTCAATGCCGTCTGAAGTTGTTTGCAGGATTCCGGAGAAAAGAAAATGGTTTGGACAAATTTTGGCTAGAACCAAGAAGGAGTTACCAAATTTGACAACATTTGTTGAAAATTGGCTAATCCTGTGGCACAAAAAGGCGAATTTTAAATAAATGGAAAGTGTCTGGTGGTGAATCAAACTGGACAAAAATTGGGAGCTCAGATTTAGCTACGAGTAATTTATATTAACTCATCTAAACAGTCGGGAAAATAAGGCAAAAATGCGGGAAAAATTCGGGAAAAATGCGGGAATTTTTATATTAAGATTGTGTGGCCACCCTGACATTGCCAGAACCATTCAGTTTTACTAAGTTTTATGAGAGTTTTATGAAAGCCACTAGAAATCAATTTGGTTTTTTAATGGCAGTAGAAGGCCTCAATAGTTTTCAAATTTTAGTCAGGTTTATGAGAACCTACACAGCATTTTTTACAACGATCTTAAGACCTTGTCTTCTAAAGTTTCTTTTACTCCTTTCAAAGGTTTTATTACGACTTTATGAACTCGTAAAATGCTGTTTTGAAATGCCGTTTTAGGACTCATTCATATTATCTTATTATGGACGGTTGAATAAGCATTTAAGAACCATTTTGCCTCCAGTAAATGCATTGAACGGCAAATTGGCATTGAGTGAAGTCACGAAATAACAAAATAGTTTTATAATAGCCATTACAAAGATAAATTGGGGTTTTGAAAAAAACTGTGATTTTTTCCAATCACTAGATTGAAATATATGAAATAATTGAAATGAGGAAAAATAAATACACCATATTTTAAATATAACGCAAATGCACTGTGTACAAGGGGTGGAATGCTCAGCACAATTTTCTCCAGTGCTATTTTTTTTTTTGAATGTGTCAACAAGCGTTGCAATCTCCTGGGAGTTCCCGTAATGTTCAGATGGTGCCGATGTGTTGACAGCCAAACTGTTATTTTCTGCTGAGCCTGGCAACCAGACTATGCATGTGGGAAAGGTTGCTGGTTTCATATTTCTATAAGCTCACCTGTCAAAAGTGTTCCTCAGTGTGCCACACATGTGGTATGGATTGAAAATCAAAGTGCCGCTGTACACAATGTTGAAATTCGTAATTCAGTGCTGGTAGCGGATTTGAGGATAAATAATAGTGACTTTAGTGGCTACAATAACAAAAATAGTTACCAAATAGTGACTTAAAAGTGATTAAAAAGTAATTTCCAAATTTAAGTATTTATTTTAATCTCTCATACATTTGTTGTTTAAGTACATTCAAAATGTACTAAGTGATCACCACCGTTTACAAAAATAAATATCACTTCAGCGCAGTGTCATTTATTGTTTTGTTTTTTGCATGAATCAAGCGATTGTTTTTCTCCACGACTTTCTGCATTTAATCCGCAGCTGTTTTCACTACCTGATCACTACACACGAAGATGTTTTCACTACCTTAATAACCTGAGGGTATTTAGGCTCCTCTAGAGCTGTTTTCTAAGTAAAAGCTGGTTTCAATAATCCTCAATTCTGTACTCTTTACTCAGCACCTAGCATTTTAACAAGTTCCATTTGCCAATAAGAAGATCATGGTTGACCTGAATCGGAAGTAATTTGGCGATTTTCACTAAATACTTGGAGCTTCCACTGGATGCAACGGCTGGTGGTCATTGGCAATATTTTATAAACAAGTTCTGCAAACCAGACTTTTGACGTTGGGCTACGGTGCCTGCGCGTTGCTATACTGGGGAACAATGTAAAAAAAAAATCGCCTTACAACCGTCACGATAAGTGGTCAGACTTTGATTATTAGACTATCTATATTAATGTTAAGCCTTGTTTTAAAAAGAATATTTACTCCTTCAGGCCTAAGAGGTCATATAACAGTTGTAACAGTAGCTTTCAAGGCTATATAAAGTTACGATATGTATTAAAATATATTGAAAAATCCTTTTGGAAGGTCAACAGTCATTATTTGATAACTTTTTGATGTTCTAGGTCATCAAAACTGTCCTTGAGTTCATAACTCAAGATTAACAGTAGTAACTAAAGCTTTTTGGGTTGTACAAAGTTCCGCAACGTATTCAACCATATGCAGTGAATATTGTCAAACGTGAAAAAAACATCATAAGATGAACGGGATGATCTAGGTCATCCCAACTGTCCTTGAGTTTAGAACATAAGTTCAACCGTTGTAACAGTAGGTGTTTAGAGTGTGTTAATGACACTATGTATTTAACAATATTAATTGAATAGTGTGGAAGGCCAACAGACATAATGCGGCAATTTTGAGATATTCTAGGTACTCCAAACTGTCCTTAAGTTCAAAACATAAGATCTGCAGCTGTAACAGTAGTGTTTTGATCTATATATGGTGACCCTCTGTGTTCAAAAATAATCAATGAATATTTCTGAAGGTTAACAGCCATTATTTAATAACTTTGAGATGCTCTAGATAATCCAAACTATCCTGGAGTTCAGAACTTGAAATATAAGATAGTTCATTGGGCTATAAAAAGTTACGTCACGTATTCAAGTATGTTCAGTGTATATTTCCGGTCTAGGTCATCCAAACTGTCTTGGTGTTTATAACATAAGATTTACTGTTGTAACACTAAATGTTAGGCAATACAAAGTTACAATAAATATGCAAACAAATTCAATCAATATTATTAAAGTAAAAAAAAAAAAACATTATAAAGCAATATGACATGATCTAGATCATCCAAACTATCCTTGAGATCAGAACATGGGACCTACAGATTTAACAAAGGCTTTCTGGGAAAAACAAAGCTGCGATGTGTATGAAACATATTCGCTGAATATTTTGGAAGATCAACAGACATTAAGAGATAATCTTCGGATGTTCTAGGTTAACCTAACTTTTCTGGAATTCAAAAGTTAAAATATACAATTGATGATTTTAAGTTTTGAGTTGTAGCTTAAAATCTTCAGGACTAAACAAAGTAACAATTTGTGTTTTACCAAATTAAGTCAGTCTTTTGGGAGATAATGAGATATCTTGGGATGACCAGGTTCGGAAACTGACCTTGATATACTAACCGTAGTTTTTTGGGCTATACAAAACTACGATAAATATTCAAGATTCTGAAACGTCCACAGACTTCATAGGATTACCTTGTTAATTCAGTTAATCCAATCTGTCCTTCAAAACTTAAAGTCTACAATTGTAACAATAGCTTTATGGGGTATACAAATTTAAGTTAATTTGTTTGGCATAGAATATCCCAAGATTATATCATAATGTCAGTTGGTCTTCCAGGACGTTCATTAAATATGATTTAATACATATCATAACATTGAATAGCTGATAAAGCTACTGTTACAACTGTAGATCTTAAATTCTGATCTCCTGTGCAGTGTGGAGAACCCAACACACCTCAAAACAATACTTCCCAATTTTTTCAATCATTTCTATGTTATTGAGCACCAAATCATCAGAATTCACCCATTTTTTAGTAAAAATTATGCCTGAAAGGGTTCTAATAACATTGCATTGTACTATCTCAATGGCTTACATTTAGTATCGTAGTCCAACGTCATCATTTTGAACAACCCAATGGGGATGTATATATTGTAGTTTTTTATAACGTGCTTAACCAGCAGCAAGGCAATGCTTATTTGCGTTTTTGGAAAATTGGAGTTTGTCGATCTACTCTAATTTGACCAGCTCTGCCATTACTTCATCCCCAACATATACTGTTATCACTTCTTCTGGAAGTGAAGTATTCTCGGGCGACACATTGGGTTTACAAACTCGACT
This sequence comes from Aedes japonicus, assembly GCA_034211315.2. Classification (NCBI taxonomy): domain Eukaryota; kingdom Metazoa; phylum Arthropoda; class Insecta; order Diptera; family Culicidae; genus Aedes; species Aedes japonicus. Next base: position 6,651 of record JASCZW010019082.1, read on the forward strand.
GACGATGGTTCGCTCCAATCGTTTCCAGATCAGCGTACATTCGATGTATGCTTATCAACTCCCTTTATTTCGGCATTAGTATGAGATAAGCATTAACAAATGGATAAAACGTTCGATGGGTACACACAAATTATGCAATATGCGCGAAAAATCACGACTTCCTCTTAAAAAATTATTTCAAAAAAGTAAGTACATTCATACTTTCATCAGAGATGTACGAACGCTTTTTAGTGTAAAAAATTGGAGAATCGAAGAAAACTCGTTCGCTATCAGTAGAGGTTTGCTGGATTTTAAGTTGTCAAAAAGTTTTTGCAGATTGCGGATTAGTTTGTAAAGCATGGCTTCCTTATAGATAATTTTTCCACGGTATGCTGACTCAATTGAGTGATTTCTTTAACAAAACTTTCCAGTTCCTCCTGAAGAGTAAGTTCGTCTGCGTGAAGCGAAGAAACCACTTGAGTTTGATGACACGCATATATCATGATCTATCATTTCTAGTAACCAGTCAGCTCTAAGGCTGCCGAGCAAATGAGGCATTTTGTGAAGGAGTGCCCATATTTCTCCGATCACTACTGCACATGAGATCTGCCTTACTTACATTTGAAGTCTGTGATAGGAAAGTACTTTACATTGAGTAGATTTACTCTGCAAACCGAAATTATCAGACATCACCCTATATTTGCGTTGTTTTCAATAGTTTAATGTTGTAAATCAATAGTTGCCAATATTAATATCGACGCAAAGAAATATTTCCGATCGATTAGGGCAAACATTTTGAAAATGGTTTGAAAAAACGACTGAGATAATCTGACCGCTTTTCGTACCGGTCGCAATTCGTTTTTTTTTTTAAATTGTGCCCTACTATAGATAACAAAGACGTCGTCCTACGCCAAAACCTCTCCAATAACACATTAATGTCAAATCCCAACGAACATTGCAAAAGCTTCGATGAAACCTTGAACGATTGTCAATATTCTTTTTGAAAATATACACGGGCGTTAAAGCTCACTCATGTTTAAGTACATACAACTCAAATACGCAAAAAAGTGAAAATTACTTTTCGGAAAAACTGATAACGGATCTCAGTGAACGAACGGCACACAAATATCAGTGATTTGCATCGGCTGAAAATATTGTTTGCGTCAGCTTATAATTTTGGGTACATATAACAGATGTTAGGTTCAATAGGTCACTTAAACTCGCAAAATCGTAGGTTTCTTTAAGATAGAATTCGAGACCCAGTACCATTCCTTGCCAGTAAGAAACGGAATTACTCTCTCCATATTCCAGTGACTAATATAGAAATATTTGGCAGCGGGATCTCGGGATAAGTTGAAATATTTCCCGGGATCCGAGAATCTCGGGAAACGAGCGAAGCTCTAGTGATGATAAGAAACTACCCAGTAAACCAGTTAACACGTATATCCCAAATTGCAAGCGCGATATATATGTACATATCTCCTGTGGTTAAATCGCATATCTCAAGTAACACTGCCAATACCATCCAGCTTTATTAAGTTTTATTAAAGTTTTATGAAAGCCACTGGAAATCAATTCAGTTTTACTATGGCAGCAAGAGGTGCCAACAGGTTTCAAATTTTAATCAGGTTTATAAGAATCTACACGGCTTCTTTACAGCGATCTTAAAATCTCAATACTTTTAAAATACCTTTTACTCTGTCAAAGGTTTCGATTACGACTTTATGAACTCGTTAAATGCTGTTTTTAAACGCCGTTTTAGGACTCATTCATATTATCTTATTATGGTCAGTTGAAAAAGCAATTTAGAACCATTTTGCTTCCAGTAAATGCATTAAATCGTTAATTGGCATCGAGAAAAGTCACAAAATGACCAAATAGTTTTATAGTTGTCATCGCTAAGATAATTTGGCATTTTGACGAAACTGTGATTTCTTCTAATCACCATATTGAAATTATAAGAAATAATTGAAATGTGGAGACATAAATACATCAAATTCTAAATGTAATGCAAATGAACTGTAGATCAGAGACCAATTTTGAAATTCTTTTAGATAACCTTATTAAATTCCATAAATTTTCAGGAAATTCATGACTAATTTGTTGAAAATATTTTTTGAATTTTGTTTTTGTGGATGTCATCGCATAATCTCCGAGGCGCATTTAAATGCGCATATGACTTGAAGCATGATACGCTTTAACAAATTGGATATTTTGCTATCAAACAAAGTTTCTCGCAACACTAGAGCAATTAGAAGAGCAGCAGAGAATCTAACAAAGTAGAACAACAAAAACCAACCACGATATCACAGTGAAGTTTGACAGATGTGGCCATTTGGCGCTATGCTGGTTTTAATGGCAGCCAATAGGTTGATGAAGGTTCTCAAGTGGTCATAACATCTGACGCTAGAACATTTTCCAAATTTGTATTTATATTGTCTTATAAAGGTTTTATCAATTTGTTTTCACAACCGTCTATAGAGTGGGCCACTTGGTTCACATTTCGGGTTTAAATATGCACCTCGGTGGACAAAACAGTTGTGAAGGTAGTATTATCAGCAAAGCCGGGAGGAGTGCTATTCGGCTGGAATAAAACTAAAATTGTTACTTGGGATGTCATGGTTAATGCTGCCGAATGCAGCAGATAGGTCATTGTAGACAACGTCCGTTTGTGAACCAGATGAAATCCCATCCATGATGAAGGAAGTGATTGATAGAAAGCTTGTGGCCTTTGAACGCTTCGGCATGAATCCATGTTGATCGACGCTGATGTATTGTTCCATGTGGTAAAATACGGGTTCCAAAACGGTCCATTAGAACAGCTTAGTGGTTGCGCACAAGTTCGAAGTTTCGCGATAGTGATGTGATGTGTGATAGGAACCCCCCGCATAATCACAAACTATTCCTGGATCATTTCCCTTATTGTTTACGACCGTTTCCGTTACTGTTACGACATTTACCATTATAGTTGGCAACTTTAAACTAACAATATCCTTTATAGTTTTAACAATATGTCAGATGGTACAAGGCCAAATAACAATATGCTGAATAGGCGGTTAAGTTAGGTTACCATAAGAAAATGGAAATTTTCACGAACAAAATTTGTGCTGTGTTCTATGAAAAACAGTTGGTATATAATCCACACTGAGTGCAAACAATACAAAACCTTTCAATGATAATATGACAAACGTTAACAATATGTATTATTGTAAAGGTTGTATGATGAAAATGAGATTCAACTATTCGATAACAATAACATAAAATGTGATAATATATTTTATATTCGAAACACAGTTTCGACTATAAAGCAAATTGTTTTTCGTTATGCGGGCCACCATCAGTGCAAGGATTACCTATGGCTGCAGGACTATTCTCAGCAGTTTGTTCTGAGAGAATAGCCTACGTGATGGCTTCTTGCAGCAGGGTCAGCCGATCTCAGTGATGACCTTCGGAAGACTATGGCTAGAAGGCCGCGTGTCTTCGCATGACAAGGGACTGGCAACTCCACGAACCCTTGTCAGTCAACAAATCCTTCGACTGTCTTAGGCAATACCCCCTTGGGCAATCCCCGTTATATAGTTGTTAAAGGAACAGTGGAAATTTTTAGCATAAATGATTTATAAAAATAAAATTTAAGATAAAAAGAAAATTTCACGGCTTTACTGAACTTTAGATTCAATGAACATATTTATTTTTATTTTTACTTGTTAAATGTACTGGGATATTGCAAATTTCCACTGTTCCTAATAAAATAGTTGTGGGCAATAAAATGAGGAAGGATCTCACCAAAAAAAAAATTACAATTCAAATAATTTACCATAAAAGTATATCAGCCTATATGTTGCATCATAAAATCTAGGAATACTCTAAACAAATTCGTCAAATGGTCGAAAGTAACAATTGTAAACAATAACTTAAAATATAAATTTCCTGGAAATTCCAGGTTGCTAACATCTATATCTACTACCGCCGGGAAGGTAAGAAGTCCCTGTATCTGTTTCTGGTGCTATTTTGTTTGTGGGAGCAAGCATATCCCAGAAAATACGCTAGAAGTCAATGTTTACAAATGTTACTTTCGTCCTTTTCACTATTTTGGCTAGTAATACTTTCCAACGCATCCCTCCACTAGCACATCATCCTGCGCTAAACTTACAATACCCGTCATAAAGAATTAGATCTTTCTCTCCGTCTAATTTTGCGATGAAGTTCAAACGATCATTCAAAATGCAATTTCAAATAATTGTCCTACCTTTTTTCTGCTTCCTTTTAGACGAAAACCATCGCCCACACACATACCTTCGCTCACCTTTGCTCTGTTCTCTAACCCCTTATTTACACGGACCTAATCACTTACACTTCCATGTCATCGCTGATTTATTCAGTATCAACTACTGAATCCGGTGTGTTTTTTTCCTCTCTTTCTTTCTATTCACGCCGTCCACACTACATCACTTTCTAACTTCTACCTTTTCGCTACCACCGACAACCAACAACCTATTACCGTCAGTTTGAAATTTCGCGATAGTTGTCAGATATAACTACAGTGAATGACATTTTGATTTCGACAAGGATTTAGAAACTAAATGACTTTATAGACATTCTTCTTACGATCAAATTAGTTACGAAGTTAATGAATCCTAGAGAGTGTGAGTTGTTTAGTAGAATACCTGTAACTAGAAATGAGAAGAAAAATTAGTTTTTTTTTTCCATTCAATTCCAACTGCCTTTGCTTATCTCGACAGATACGCGTATTTCGTCTACAATGTGCAGACTTCTTCAGTGATTCTTCAGTGAGGCGAGTTATTAGTACGAGACACTGAAGAAGTCTGCACATTTTAGACGAAATACGCGTATCTGTCAAGATAAGCAAAGGTAGTTGGAATTAGATGGAAAATACTAATTTTCTTCCCATTGCTAGTTACGAGGTTAATGTTTTTCATGTGCATTGTTACGATGCTTTTCATTAAATTTTACGACTTTATAACAACTTAAAAAACAATTCAAAGCAATTGATAAATTCCAGTGTTAATTAGTTGTGGGATTCTAGCTTCCAGAGCAGAATAGAAATTTAGTCGGTTTGTTTTTGTGATTAAATGTTTCTGAAACAGAACAAAAAGCTTTTAAATGATCACTCGTATTTGCTTTGAAAACATCTTTTATAAGCTGTACTATATTTTTTACTACTCAGTTCAATTGTATCGGAAAAGTTAAAAAAGCATGAATAAAAGCACGTACAATACAGTGATTAAGTGAGGATCGAGCAAAGTGAAATTGGTACTGTGGTCACAGAAAAACTTGAAAAATATTAAGAAATGTATGTTCCACAACAATAGAGGTCTTTTCTTACAGAATCCGAGTCACACAATCACCAACTACCAATAATTCCTATCCTGAACTCAGAGAAAGCTTTATCGAAATTGGAAAGTCCTTTCCACAATTTCGAGGAAAGTCCTGAAGTTTTGGAAAATTTTCTTTTGAACCTCGGGGAAGTTTATTTCTGAATTTCTGATAACTTTTTGCTCAAACTACTATAAGGTACTCTACGCTTCTGGAAAGTTTATTTCTTTTTGAAATGCTTTTTTTAGAGCATCGAGAAAGCTCTTTTTAAAATCTTAAAAATGTTCTCTTCTGTACTTGGTGATTAATTCCAATCAGTTCGATGAACCATTGTTATAGGATGAGACTAGTTGCTTGAAGTTTATTGTTTTTTTTATTATTTCCGTCATATATGTTTGACTTGCTCATAATCAATAACCACTAACTGATGTAAAACGCGTATCAAAGCAAACTCTTGCTGGGCAAAATGTGACAGATCAGTCACTTGTTTCCAATATACGAATGTTTCATTAGTGTAGTGCTTCAAGAGTTGAGTTGAAGGTTAACAATGGTAATAGCAATTGCTTAATAATGTTAATGGGTAATAAATATAATACAAACACTATATTGTTGGATAAACATTTTTATTCAAACGTTGTTAAGCAGCGGATGTTGAATAGATTCTCCAATTCACAAGATGGTGGTTGATGAGCATTAAGCTTAGCAATGAATTTGAAGAAACAACTTTGACACGATATTCTCCACGTATGCCGCCATTATTGTTTTCATTCGCTTCAACGCATTCATCTGATCAACCGTACATCTAAACATCAAGGATGTGTTCGAATTTCGAGAATTAATTTTAATTTTCACTTAAACTTGTCAGATGGAAAATAATCGATTAAGTCTGTTCCTAGAGCTCAATGACGTCTATATAGAGTCTGGTGCAACGCACTGCATGCTTGTATTTGAAGCAAAAATAATGTAAACATTGATAAGTCGACGGGTGATACGTCACACTATTCAACTTTCTCTGAGCATGTATAGTTTTAAATAAAAAACAAATTATCAAATCGTTCAGTATAAATGCTGAGTTGTGAAAATAATCGTGATAAATAATTACTATGCAGCCATATTACGTCCTTTCTGTTGATTAAAATTATTCATTTATAGGTAAGTTTAACTGAGTTCATTGAATTTCGCCTGGGACGCTGACTTCCAGACTTTCGAGTAACGATACAGAGCAAATTTTCCGTCAGCCGATAGACTGAACTGGTTGAATAACAAGTTTTATAGCGCACATAATAAACCATCACGGTAATGAATAAAAAGAATGACGCAGCACTCGAGAGCTGTAGGAAGCGTGCGTTAGAACGCGGTAATATTAGTGCCGCGAGCGACGGCGTTAATTTAACACCTGCTGTGAAACAACAGACTCATAGGCGTCATTGACTCGAGCGGATTTCAGCATTTCGCTTCATTTCATCGCCACCTTTGAGCACACCAGATGTTATCCCTTCCCTCAGCGAAATCGCCAACAACTCGTAAAAAGTAGAGACTCCATTGTAATTGAGTTGATCCATTTCAGGAATGCAAATTATAATATTTCCGTGAGAGAAAAAAGAGATAGTATAAGCAATTTTACTTCAAAAATTGCGAAGTGAAGGGAGTGTATCGATAGATGTCAACTCAATTTCGACAGATAATTATCGAAAGTGTCTTGATCAATATATGATCTAATCGATTAAATTAAAATAAATTTGCGAATTGGTAAAACAGCCTTACCAGTTCAAACACAATGATAATGAAATGGTGAACGGAAATGGGTACCTGACAGTTGCTGCAAATGATCGATATGTTCAATTAGAATCGGCTGGATCCAGCTCGTTTTCCGATACAGGCATCAGATCATTTCCATGTTTGCCTGCTATCATTGTGTTTGGGCCATTACTCTTGAGACGTCTCTCAAAAGAATCGCACGCAGCACGCACCTGGTCTATCGGCGTCTCTACCCAAATTTTGGAAATGAGGTTCTTAAATTGGCGTATAGTGCGCACTTAATGTTAGCTTTGCTTGCCCAGCATGTACGACTACATAAAAGCCCAGGGATTAAGGTCAGGGAGCTGAGAGACCACAAAGTCACCGACACCACGCTTGACGAATTTTAATGAAGTCGCCTGCAGAGTCCTAAAGTGCTGGCCACATCTTTTCCAGAAACTCGGACCATAGTTCGCGGCGTTGATTTTCACGGTTTTCTCGACAACACCAGCGGAGCCCCACGCCTGGATACGCCCTCCCAAACCACGTTGCTGGCACCGGGAATCGCGGGAAGTTTATGTGAGACGGGGGATGTTGCCATCGTTAAGTACCTACAGTTGATCGTTTTGGACA
>JASCZW010019083.1:0-14327 GCA_034211315.2 Aedes japonicus
TAAATTTATTTTCGTAAAGTAGCCACGCGTTTCGTAGACATGTTCATAAAACAAATGTCTCGTACATTGTATGAACATTCATATGCTTTTATCTGGTGAAATGCTATCATTACACCTTTTGTAAAATCCGAAATGAACTTCGTAGCATCTTTCACAGTGCGTGGCCAGGAGATCAACCACGGTTAGAATCACACTTCCAAATATTCAGGTTCGAACCCCATGTCTGAACAAAAAAGGACAACTCCATGGTTGCTGTCAATTATTTTAGTCGATAAAGTAGACCATTTCATGCAACCACAAAGACTTTTTTAATTTGTGACAAATATCGTGCTTTGCATTTTCCATATGTACGAATGTTCTTCTGTAACAACTTCGTGCTTTGCAGTGCAATTAATTACGAATGTATCTTCAAAAGAACAAATCAGTTTCGTTGCTGAAATCAACGAGATGGTTAGTAGTATTACTTTCCGGTTTTGTAACATAAACTAAAAATTTACTTTCAGTGTAGAATAGTAGGATGTCATAGCTATATATCATACTATTTTTTTTAAATGCCTAATTGGTTCCTGCGAAACAGATACGGAAACCCTTGATAAGAACGAGTTCTTTGTTCTCTCAGAAAGTAAACCAGTACATTCGAAAAAAATGATTATCGTTGGAAAATGAAAACGTAAACAAACAAAACCAGAATAACGGAAAAGTTGTTCCTTTTTCTCCAGAATAGTTTGACGGCATGAACACACGTCTAAAACATCCTCTCTATCATTTGTATGACTCGTCCCTCTTTTCATCACCAAAAGGTTGCTGTTAAAAAGTTTTTGAGTAGATCCCACATCTTACGAAAATCAAGTAACATTTCCGTGTGAGAAAAGGAGAACGGAATACAATTCTACTCACATTTTATGCACAGTGCAACTCGTGTTGGAACTGTAGTGCAAATGACAAGCTAAAATTTTCAAATTTCAAGGCTACTTGATCGATTTCACACAACCCAGATTCTGCCGTGGCGTACTGTTTGTCGGCCATTCCCATGCCATAGAGCTTCGTCAGCATTATTTCCGGTTTGGTATCAAGCCATCTTGTTCTGTATTATCGTCGTGATTTGGTGTTACTATCTTATTAAAAATTGACAGTCCGGCTCGAAGAACAGTTGTAGACGGCACTCCCATCACATTTGCGATATGTTAAACGGAGAGACGTTGGGGTTTCGTTTGAAGTTACACTGAGAAGTTAATTTTAGTTTATATTACAAAGTCGAAGGTAATACTAACAAATCCATTCGTTGTTTTCTGCAACGAAACTTATTTGTTCTTTTATAGATACGTAATTAATGGCACGCGCAACTGTCAAAGCACGAAGCTTTTTGTTAACACAGAAGAACATTCGTACATTATTTACGAATACCAGTACAAAGAGCTGCGAATATTTGTTCACAGAATTAAAAAACGTCTCTTTGGTGGTTGCATGAAGGACGACAGATCTACTTTATCAACTCAAAATGTAATGACAAAAAAGCGCAACCATGTGGGTTGTCTTCCATCGTTTTTTTTAATGTTTCTGACATAGGATTCGAACCTGCATATTTGGTATAAAAGAGAAATAGCGATTGGCTGGTCATCACGAAGTTCATTTCGTGCATTTTACAAAAAGGTGTAATGATAGCATTTCACCAGATAAAAAGCATTATGAATGTTTCACTACAATGCATGAGGCATTTGTTCTATGTACAAAATCCATGTTTACGAAACGCGTGAAAGCTACTTTACGAAAATAAATTTTCAGTGTCTTGGCTGCTCTGGTTAGCTCTCAATTCCAATCTGAATCAGCCTTCTTGCTGTAGACAAACGTTTCTCGTACAATATTACCTTGATGACAGTCGATTTTACCATTTTCAACTACTACGACTAACTTTTTGTATAGTGTTTGATGTATTGCTCCTCTAGCTTTGCGAAGTTCCAAAAAACTGAAGAAAAACTGTTAAAATAAAGATAGAAGCATTATTCTGCACGAACATACCCAGAAAACGAGACAGGTTCAGGTTTTCAAATACACGATTAGAGAAATACAGCCAGTTCAAGAAAAATACAAAACGGAACAGATTTGTCTGGGCCTTTTTTCACTTCAACGAAGGTGCGCTCATTCATTCAAGAAACAAATGCTAGAAAATGAGAAGAAAGGTCAGTCAATTGCCATTTAATCCCAACTACCCTTATTGATTATCTTGACAGATACGCGTATTAAGTCTACAATGTACACAACAATCACAGAAGTCTGCACATTGTAGACGAAATACGCGTATCTGTCAAGATAAACTATATAGATGGTTTGAATTGTATGGGAACTACTAATCCTTCTTATGATTTTTCTAGTTATCAGTATTACACTAAAAAGCTCACACTCACAAGGAATTAAACGCTTTTGTGCCATGACGGTATTAGCATGATCAAGTATCTAATGTTTTCGCTTGGTTGTCAAATAAAATATTTGATCAAATATCTCTTCACCCTCAACAGATGCAGTGACCCGATTTCTGTCCTCGAAGTTCTTCATCCACACCAACAAACTGACGTATGGTATCTACCTGCTGAATCCGTTGATCATCACCGCAGTCTTCGGTCTATCCGACAACAGCGCCAATGCCGATCCCGTTCCAACGGTGAAACAAATATTTACTGGATCAACTCTGCCCTCTCCGAATTGCGATTGAGTTCACACCTCTTCGATAATTTTTACCCTTTCGTAATGTTTTCCGTTATTTTCTCCTCCGCAGCTCGTCATGGCCCTCGGTGTCACGGTGCTCTCCTACGTGGCGCAGCCCTTGCCTTCACCGTGCTGTTCGAAATTCCTACTGCACCATCTCGAGTGAAATATTGAAACTGAAAAAGAAGCCCACCACCTCAGCACCGGCCGCAGAGCCTGCTTCGACCACGGATTCAGTCGAGAGCAAGAAAGTGAACTGAGCAAACAAAGCACGCGTTGGCATTTGACATTTTTAACACACTCTAATGGATGGGAATTTGAACCACACAGACGCACAGAATAGCACACTTTCGGGATTTCCGAGTCGACGGAAGTTCGTTTTCCACCGGTTAATGTGATAATTTGAGGAATGGTCGAAGGAATATGTGAAAAAAATCTCTTGTTTTTAGCTAGTTTGCCACCACTGGTTTTCTCCTGATCTTACGATGATGGAAGAAAAAGACATTAAAAATGATAGGATTTTTAAGCTATTCGCAAAGATTTTAACCTGTAACATGTTTTTAAGGACTGTTAGCGTTTATTTATTGTACTGTATAAATTGGTAAGGCGTAATTTAATTAACTATTTAACGAGAAGTTCAATGCAAGAAAGTGTTGTAGTTCCTGGGATGAAATGAAAGAAAAAAAAATGACATTTAGAAGAAACTAATATCCAAATTGTAACACAAGGAACTTCTCAAATAGTGGTAAAGTGAGTTTGCACTTCTGTTGAACGAAAGTGAAATAAAGTACGAAAATGCAAATCTCATCATGACATTGTCAGTACGAAAGAACGAAAGAGACCCACGAAAGAGACCGCATTCCGAATGTAAATTGGCAACAAAAAAAAAAAAAAACGTTGTTGAGTTGCTTTTCAATCCGAACGTAACACTTGATTCAATAAGATTCGCCTGAATTATCAATAGCTGATTTTTTGTTGTTGTCTTGTGTTTGGTTTTTGCGGTTTGCCAATCTCTGCCTGCGTGCACTCAACTGCTCAGCTGTTTTGGGACACTCGAGGAAAAGAAAAGAAAAGAAAAACAAAGAAGAGAAGCACCGCGCCGACGAGAGAGCGTTGATTGAATCGATATGTCGCTACGCGGTCTGTTGACCTAATCAAACATTGGAGTTGTTGTGGGTAGCTCTGCAGGGCAGGCACCGCAAATAGATTTGCGGTGGGGGAGGGGGCTGCAGTGGGTGTCTGCAGATGGAAACAAAACAAAAAGACAACCTACATGGATTTGGACAAATGGGCACAGTTTTTTATGTAACCTTTTTGATCTCACGAACGGCGACCGATGCAGGAATAAGTCCCTTGTACTGAAATAAAACTTCAGCATGGGACTGAATGATTGTTGTTCCGTTCAAGCTTTGTATTCATTATCAGATAATATTGAAATGACGATATTTCGACTCACTGATTGCAAGATTTTTTTTCTTTGTCTTCATTTGTCTTCAATAATTGAACTCTCTCACGAAATTCGTTTGCAATCTATTGTATCTATTTTTTTTAATCAGTTCGTTTCCTTGTTAGGCTCAGGCGAGTGTAACACTTTGCGGAGCCGATATTCAATATTGTAATAAACAATGTTTTATTTTTCGTTTTTAGTAAAGTGGGGTGCCAATTACTCGAGGCTAGCTCGAGGTTAATTGGTCACATTATCGTTTAGAAGGGGCTAGGCAGGTAAATTATTTCATGTATTTGTTGCTGCTCATGGTTGCTTCATCTACTACTAAATCTACTACTAAATCTACTAAATCCTCGGTCCCTGTAGTCCCTTTTAGGAACTAAGCCGCAGATGGGTGACCACAGCTTGCTGGGCAGGTGCAAGTAGCACGGAAATAAAAGGATAGTATAACTGGGAAACAATGGTAGGGAATTTACTGGAGTGGAAGCAAGGGGGGCGATGACGTTACGTGAGCGATGTCATCATAACCGGTTCCGCACCTACATAAATTGCTATCGACGAGGTTAATTTGTTGTTGAAGGAGATGTTCGCTCATCACCATGAGGCACCAAGAGTGAACAACAATGTTTTTGGCTAGAATTGAAAGATATGAAGAGAAAGTTTTTGATAGTTTCGCTGATGTGCGGCAGGCTTGGCCATAGCAGATTTTTTTTTTTTTTAGGAAAATTGAGCGAAAAGGGCATGTGTAACAGTGGTACTCGAACCAACGACATTTTTGCTAACGTCCACTGCGGGGTAGGTTAAGACACGGACTAAGTCCGCCACTTCAATAGGCCTGTTGGAGTGGCGGACTTAGTCCGTGGCTACCTGCTGAGTGGATGTTAGGCAAAAATGATCGTTGATTCGAGTACCGCTGTACACATGCTCTCTTTCGCTCAATTTTCTGAAAAAAAACGTCTGCTATGTTTCCAGAGCCTGCCGCACACTAGCGGAACTATCTATCAAAAACTTTCTTATCTCTTTAATTCTAGCCAAGAAACATTGTTGTTCACTCTTGGTGCCTCATGGTGATGAGCGAACATCTCCTTCAACATCATAATCGTTACTCCTCGCACGGAGAATATATAAAATAACAATTAATGTATGAGGTTAATTTGCAATCTATTTGTTTTTAAATGGTTTTGGGTGATATTTTTTTGGATATGGATTGGTCAAACGAACATGAAAATGGAGTTCTATCTTCTTATCTGATAGTTGTCGCAGGATTAGAACGTTGTCACCGCCTCGGCCAGTTGTGGTAAACTTTGAATATTACAAACATAAATTAGTTGATACAGAAAACAAACAACAAGGAACAGCTCAAATGTTGACAGAGAACTGCTACAAAGCTGTATTCTCCTTATTCTTATTAGAGGGTGTTTCGATCAAAATTTGGTCGACTTAAACTTGACGTAGTTCCCTTCATCGTGCATTAAAAAATTTTGCACACCCCTCATTTCGTAGATGTGTGCGTGAAGCATCATGCATCTATTTTGATTTTGACATTAGCACTTCAGTTATCAAAATGTCATCGAAGGAAGAGAAGCAACGCATCAAAATTTTGCACGTGCATGGCGAAAGTCCAAACCACTCTCACGCCAAGTTGGCGAAATTGTTGAATGTGACTAAATCAACTGTTACCAACGTATTGAAAGTGTTCGGTGAACGTTTGTCGACAGCCAGGAAAGCCGGATCGGAGGGAAAGCGATGACAAAAAGAGTTGCCAGCTGTTTCGAGCGGAACCTAAACCTCTCCATCCGAGATGTCGCAAAGAAGCTGGGAGTGGCGCCTTCAACCGTGGATAGAGCTATAAAACGAGCTGGACTGTCGACTTTCAAGAAAGTGGTGATTCCAAATCGCGACGATAATCAATCGCGAAAGTTGCATACGAAGATGCTGACGAAGTTTGATTGCTTGGTACAGGACGATGAAAGTTACGTCAAAGCAGACTTTAAACAGCTTCCTGGACAAGAATTTTATACGGCAACCGGACGGGGAAAGATGGCAGATATTTTCAAGCACTTTAAACTGTCAAAGTTCGCGAAGAAATATCTGTCGTGGCAGGCCATCTGTACCTGTGGCTTGAAGAGCAACGTTTACATTGTGACCGTAACCGTCAACCAGGAAATTTATCTGAGCGAGTGCCTACAAAAACCTCTACTGCCTTTCCTGAAGCGACACAATTGTTCCGACACAATTGCCATTACGGAAAAAGGCCATGGAGTTGTTCAAGTGGTGCCAACAACGTTAAAGTGGTGCCCAAGGACAAGAAGCCTCCCAACACACCAGAGCTCCGCCCAATCGAAAAATATTGGACCATCGTCAGGCGGAACCTTAAGAAGACTCAAAAAGCTGTTGTGAGCGAGGACCGGCTCAAGGCAAACTGGCGTTCTGCGGCGAATAAGGGAACGTCCATTAATTACGTCACGCAAAAAGTGACCCAACCCCCCTCTCCCCCGACCACGTGACATAATTAATGGACCTTCTCTAAAGTGGCCAAGGAGACTGTACAATTCGCATTCGGCACGGCACGGCAATTCGCATTCGGTGAAAAGGAAGCTTAGCTGAATATTTCTCCTGAATTCAGTATTAACTGAACTTGAAAAAGAAAATGAATTTGACTTATTTATAAAAAACTTTGGTCGACTCACATACATTACTGTTTGCCCAAATTTTGCTCGGAACACCCTTTAGTTTTCATTATTCTTTCAGAGAGAGAGAGGGAGAGAGCGTAGTAAAATTGATTTAAACACTTTTAATTCGACAAAGATTTTTCCTTAGGGCCAAACTGGCACACGTAAGCAATGGCTTCTTCCGTAAATTTCTCGTGGCACAAAGGCTACCAATATAAGCCTCCAGTTCGAGCGGATAGGTGAACTCTTCCTCTTTGAAATGACCGTGGATGATTGATTAGGCGAATTTTTAATGGTGAGTAATTCACGGAAAAAGCCATTGTTTACGTTTGTCAGTTAGGTCGAATGAAAAATCTTTCTCGAATTAATCTTCTCTGAAACTGAAGGGTCATGGAGACGAAGAACTATCGCAGGTACATGCATTGTATGAAGAAGTAGAAGACCTAGGTCATTGGCAGAAGTATCTCGGTCGTCGCAATGATGTCGCCAAGATTGCTCACCAACCGCTTGCAGTGAAGCACAATTTGGTGAACAAGTACCTGCCAGACCCGGTTCTGGAAAATTGTTTCATAAAGCTGTACTGGGATCGTGAGATCCGTGCTAATCGCCCGGACATTGTGATCACAACAAAAGGAAGAAGAGTGTCACTCTCATCGAGATCGCTGTGCCACTGGATCCCAACATCCATTCAACGTTCTCTACCAAGATTACGAAATACCACAATTTGGCAGAATAGTTGAGGCAGATGTGGCATTTGGAGGATGTCCGATGATAATCTCGGCGACCGGAATCGTTCTCCGTAACCCTAATACGGTCCCTTGAAAAACACTAAGGCAATGCTGCACAGATAAACAAGTACGTCATCCGATGCTATCACATTTGCACGAGGTTGGAAACGGATATGTCTGACAAACCTATTGAGCTGGATAACGAGCGGTTCCCTAGATTCACCAACCAGCTTGACCGGAACCAATTGAATGCCAGACCGTGAGTAATACTGTCGCATAGTCTACTCACACCTGCCAAGGTAGATCTCGCCGTTTACAGTCCTGGAAGTCATGAACGGGGTAAACAGTAGCCCCGGAAGCTGCAGGAAGTTCGCATTGGTGTAATTCTCATCATCCATGATGAGACAATGAGGCTTTGTCAGCATCTGGGTGACCAGTTTCTGGGCCCGTGACTTTCCCACCGTATTTTGCCGCACTTTGTACGTATGCAGTCTCTTCCGGTCTTGTTACTGAGGTCCTCGACACCCTTGTACAGCGATTGATAATAATAATTAGAGGATGGATGATGACTACAACCATAGCGACCACTTGGCGATTCGTTATTGTATCGTCCACAATACAAGGCAGCGTGAGGAAGGAGGAGGATCCCCTGTACGCAGATGGAGGACGTCCTAATTTGATGTAGAGTCATTTAAAGAGGCGCTTGAGAAGGAACGAATCTTACGCGAAACCTAGGAGCGTTGCGGTGAGCGACTCGTTTTGTCACTCACACGAGCATGCGACGTGACCATGATTAGGAAAGTCAAACCAAGGAATGGAAGGTCATCGGTATGTCGCCGAACGAGCGGAACGAGTCGATCGCCGACCTCCAAAGAACATGCCTTTGCGCAAGACGGAGGATTCAGAGAGCGCGGTCTGAATCCGAAAGAATGGAGCGTTGAGGGGCGGTAGTCACCACAAAGGCCACGCCAAAGATGGAGATAAAGAGCCTGTGTCAGAAGGCCATTTCAATTAAGTCATAATGACCAAAACCAGAGGGACGGTGGCTCCTCCTTGATAACGGCACGGAGACGAACGACGAACTCATTGCAATAGCTAATTCGCTTAAGGCGAACAAAGCGCCAGGATCGGATAGTATTCCAAACCTGGCCACCAAGACGGCTATCTCGCTGGCTCCCGAAATGTTCAGGATGGTGAGGCAAAGATGTCTGGACGAGGGTGTCTTTCCGAAAGCCTGGAAAATTCAGACCCTAGTATTACTGCTGAAGATAGGGAAGCTACCAGGTGATCCATTGGCATATTGACCATTTTGGTATATAGAGATACAGCGGGTAAGGTATTCGAGGTAGTAATCCTCAACAGACTGACAAAGTACACGGAAGGTACAGGCGGTCTGTCAAACAACCAGTTTTGCTTCCGTAAATGCAAGTCAACGGTGGATCCCATTGCAATCCTCGCAATGCCAGGAGTCCTCTACTATGCAGTGGTCACTCATGACGTGAGAAATGCGTGGAATAACGCCAGAGGTGGCCATCGCCAACTCTCTCCAACGCCTCCAGGTTCCTGGGTACCTGTACAAGATTCTGGGAAGCTGTTTCCAGAATCGGGTACTGGTATACAACACAGAGATAGGTCAGGGGGTTCCGCAAGGGTCGATTCTGGGCTATGGAACATGATTTACGACGAGTTATTAATATTCAAGTTCTAGAATGGGATGAAGATCGTCGGGTTCGCAGACGACATCACCCTTGAGATATGGGATGAATCCATCTAAGAGGTGGAGCTAACGGCCTCACACTCCATTGGCATTGTGGAGAGATGGATGAGCTCTAGGAAACTGGAGTTTGCCCATCACAAGATTGAGGTCACGGTTGTTAACAACCATAAATCGGGGCAAAAGGCGATGTCGTTAATGCCTGCAAGAACTATACCGGCATTATCCCACATGATGTCGAATAGCTCGGCGGTGCGAGGGACCAAGAGTAAGTTCCTGCCAGTGTTGCCCTTTCCATACTGAGGCATGGTGGGCCAGCGTGGGCCATCACTCTGAGTACCAAGAGCTCGGTAAGCTCGGAAGTACTCACAGGCTAATGTACCTAAGGATGGTCTGGGCATACCACACAATGTCACGGGGCTGCCTCCTAGCGGGGATGATGACCATTGGCATCATCATAACAGAGGACGAGAGCGCTTCGAAGTAGAAGAGGTATTCGAAAGATCACTAGAGCTGCACCACTGGTTAAGTGGCAACGTGAATGGAACAGCTCCACTAAAGGTCGGTAGACCCACCGACTAATCCCGGAACTATCCACGTGGGTCGATAGTCAACACGGTGATTTGAACTTCCACTTAACGCAGATACTATCAGGCCACGGCTGCCTTAGGCAGTATCTGAACAAATACGGCACGCAATGTCCTTTGCATGCACCGAGTGTGCGGGAGTTGAGGAAACTGCAGAACATGTGTTCTTCGCATATCCTTGCTGCGATGGCATGATAGCCGTAAGCGGTCACGACACGACCCCAGAAAATCTCGTCCAGAGGATGTGTCAAGACCGGGACTTATGGGACTTGGTATGCACAGCAGCCTCCCCGATTGTCCTTGATCTCCAACTGAAATGGCGGAACGGCCAACGGCCTGTTCATAAACCACGTACACATTTTTGAAAATAAATCTCAGAAACCCCCAAACGTTTTCATACATAAAAAAATGTAAAATCAAAACCTATCAATCGCCTGACAAACGAGCATTTGGAAAATGTGCTACAAATTTATGGTTCAGATCTAACTATTTATATTGATAAGCTCGCCAAAGAAAAACGCAATCGAGCAAATTAGAGATTAGAGATAAACAGACATAACACATTACGTCACTAACGCACCCGTGTTGAGCACACTGTAATGGATGATAAAGGTAAACAGATGGCGGTAGTGTGCTTGCGTCAAACGTAAGAAAATCCACAATGCACGTTACCTGTGGCGATTCTACCTACTAAGAAACATTTGAATTGGCCGTTAAATCGTAATCGATGAAGAAACTGCAAGTGTTATATATGTTTGTTTGTGTTAGCATATTTAAAATGTGTTTACATACATTTATTACTTACCCCTTCAATGTTTTCAAATTCAAATTGAAATAAAAAATTACAACAAAAAACTGTTTTTTAGGCCTCACTCTACGAATAGTTAGAAGTGCTGTTATAAAACGATAGGTAGATGGAAAGAAAATCATCAAAATTTCATTAAATTAAAATATCTACAATTCTGTGGAAGCTATAAACCCTCTATATATATGAAAAGCTATTTTTTTTGAAAAGCTATCTTATTTTTCAAAATAAATCTTGAAATAAGAAGAAAAATTAGTATTTTCATTTAATTCCAACTACCTTTGCTTATCATGACAGTCTTGTGTCAAGATAAGCAAAGGTTGTTGGAATTAAATGGAAAACACTAATTTTTCTTCTAATTTCTAGTTACAGGTATTCCACTAAACAGCTCAAACACTCTAGGATTCAATTAAATCTTCCTAAACATCCTATGTCTAAAGTTAATTTTCGTAAGTTTAGAATCGTACCCTATGATCCTGGGGAGATGACGATCCAACGATTTCTATTATCTTCAATCCACTCCAACTATTGTAATGTTTTGTGATATAGTTAACGGATTATTATAATTTCAGATAACTCAATGCAGACGTCTTCCAAATTTGGCAAATTGCCAAGCAAACGGTGGAGACCCACCTGATACATCATAGCAAGATGCCTAGAGACAGACGAGAGTTTTGATGAGCTACCTCCCCCAAGAAAATCTTGAGTTTTCTCTAGCGAAAAAAATCGGTTGTCCTGTTCTCCGCCGAAAACATGTTTACCGTCGTTCCCGCATAAAATTCCATAACTGATCGCTTTATTAGTTATCTCCCAGTAAAAGACGTGGCCGACGAGTATACAGGGTGTCTCACAATAGGTGTCACTACAACAAAATTCAATAACAGCAAAACAAATCAACCAAATCATAGCATTTATTTTTCATTTGGAAGCTATCCCAAGTAACAAGTTTTGTGAAAGCCACTAGAAATCAATTCGGTTTTACTATGGCAGCAAGAGATGCCAATAGGTTTCAAATTTTAGTCAGGTTTATAAGAACCTACATAGCTTCCTTACAACGATCTTAAAACCTTGACTTCTAAAGTTCCTTATACTATTATCAAAGGTTTTATTTTGACTTTATAAACTCATAAAATGCTGTTTTGAAATGCCGTGTTATGGTCAGTTGAAAAAGCATGTTAAAACAATTTTGCCTGCAGTAAATGCATTAAACGGCTAATTGGCATTGAGGAAAGCTACTGAGCGACCAGATAATTCTATAGTAGCCATTGCGAGGATAAATAGGCTTTTTGGCAAATCTATGATTTCTTGCAATCGCCATATTTAAATATATGAAATAATTGAAAGGTGGAAAAATAAATACACCAAATTTTAAATGTAATACAATTGAACTGTAGATCTGAGACAAACTTCGGTGTCCGTTTAGATAACCTTATTAAATTCCATCAATTTTAAGAAGTTGCATGATTAATTTATTAATATTATATTAATATTAATAATTCTTTCAATTTTGTTTTTTTTGTTGTAAACTTGCATAATTTCCGAGGTGCATTAATTTTCAGTTCTTATCGTGCCAATATTCACCATAAAATTTAATGCGCATATGATTTGGAGCATGATACGCTATAAATAACTCAATTTGTTTTTATAATATATTTTGCTATCAAACATAATTTCCCTTAACACTAGAACTTTTTTCTTAGCCATTATTTAGTGTTGAATGAATCAGAAAAGCAGAGAATCGAACAAAGCAGAACGACAAAAACCAACCAGGATATCGCCGTGAAGTTTCACAGCTGTGGCCATTCGGCCCTATGCTGGTTCTGATGGCGACGAGTAGGTTTTATGATGGTTCTCAAGTGGTCATAACATCTTTCACTTGAACATTTTCAATATCTTTATGGTCTTAGAAAGGTTTTATTAATTTGTTTTCACAACCGTTTATAGAGCGGGCCACTTAGTACACATTTTGGCTTTAAAGATGCATTGAGGAGGTGTTGGTGGACAAAACAGTTTTGAATGTAGTTTCATCAACAAAGCCGGTAGGCGTGCTATACGGCTGGAATAGAACTGAAATTGTTACTTGGGATATGTTATAGAAATAAACCATATTAATTCAATTCAAATCTCTCGCCCTTGTCCTTGATAACTTTGCGCAAACGCTTTGTGAACACATCGCAGCTGCGTGCACGATTTTCTGAGGAGTTTGGTCCCTAATATCAACCAAATGTTTCTTGAATCGATCTACAGTAAGCCCTTTCGTAGGGCCTATATGTGGAAGCATTTAACTCCAAACAAAGTAGTCCAGTGGGCTGAGATCCGCTGAAGGTGCAGGCCATTCTTCGCTTATGATGAAATCGGGTAAATTTTCCGCGCACCACGCTTGTGTTTTCTTTGTCTTCACACTTAGAAAATTGTACAGTATTCGGTAACTTTTTACCGAACTTTCAACAGCTGAATGTTCGGTAATCCGATTTAACGAAGTTCGGAAAAATTTGACAAGTTCCGGTAATTTTTCTACCGGAATACTGTAAAATTTTACCGAAATCCGGTAAATCGGATTACCGAACGTTCAGCTGTTGAAAGTTCGGTAAAATATTACCGAATACTGTAAAATTTTCTAAGTGTGTTGTGAGCTGGAGCTGAATCCTGTCGGGAACAATATGGTGTTTTCCCATACGGCGCTGAATTTTGATTTTTACATTAGGTTCTATGAAAAGAAGAGAAAGTTTTCCTTTTCGTGAAACGGTGATAGCATTCTACAGCTAGTTTATCTCTTGGAATTTTGGCAAGACTTCTGCCATACACACGATTATTTTGTTGATTACGACTGGCGTGAAGGAGGAAATCGGAAAATAAAATCTCGTAGTCACCGTGCCGAACCAAAAGATTACTGCTTTTTTGGACCCTGGCTTGATTTTGACGCTCTGTCAACCGTAAACCCGTTGTTGTACGGTTTGCAGTTCATAATATGTCTGAGGAACCTCTTCGTTGAAGCAGGAGACATTTGAAATTGCTTGCTCAATTTACGGCTGGATATGGCCTGATTACGTCTTATTCGCTCCCTCACACATTTGATCTTTTTCTTCGTTCTGGCAGTTTGTCTGGCACCTCTTTTGTGTTGAATATATATATATATATTTCCAGTTTCCTTGAACCGTTTCAAGGTACGAAAAACAAAACGCGTACTAGCTCCGAACTAAGGATTGAGGCTATTGAATATCTGACACGGTCTAAGCTTTTGCAAATGTAATTAAAAAACTTGCTCCCGTATGGCTTCCATAGTAGCTGATAAATATAAACAAACGGAATCGCTTATTTATCTTTAGCGATAAGCTGTCAAAAGAATACACTCAAAACGGGTAGAAGCAATTCCGCTCTTAAAATTACCCAAAAGAAGTAAACCAAAACTGAAATAAAGTGACAGCTATTGCGAGACACACTGTAAAAATGTGTATCTTACCAAGCATCCTGCTCATTCCATAACGCGACCAAGTAAACACGGAGGTCTGAATCGGGATTTTAAGTAAGTATGTTCTTCCGTGGATCAAGGAGCAGTACGACCCGAAGCCAAATGTAGTGTTTCAACGTGCCACACCTCGAACCGCATTCAGAAGCGGTTGCATGAACATTTGCCGTTCTGGGAATGCATTCTTTCTCGGATTTAAGAATGAATT
>JASCZW010019084.1:0-14338 GCA_034211315.2 Aedes japonicus
CTCCTTCCACAAAATTTCTTTCCGTGTCGGCACCATTCGGGCTACATTCGCTTGACACATACACCCACAATAATGATATTAAATATTTTTTCGTTCATACATTACTACTCTCCAATCATCCTCACGCCAGACGGTATCCGTACACGTTTGTTTACATCCCTGCTCTCACAACTCCACGCTTGAAGAGTCTGTAAACAAATCACACACACTAACGCCTTAACGGTAGTAAACATTCCACGCACACTTCCCCCCGCATGGGTTGTTCATTCGCTCAACAAAACAACGTTCCACCACATGCGAGCAGGCGACCGGTTCTAAATTTGACATTTCCACTCGAACATGTGCTGCTCCAATTTCAAAGTGGTTCAGGTTTTGGTTGAAAAACAGTGCTAAAATTCCATAAAAATCCATAAAATTGTGTTCAAAATCAAACGATAGACGAAAAGTAGTCGGATAAGTCAAGGTTTAACTGGATTCCTCGGTTTTACGGTGTTAAAAAACGCGTATCATAAATCACTCGTCCGAGAGCATCGCAACGTAACCTCTTCGAAACTGATTCCCCCTCCTCGAAGATGACGATCGATCAGAACTTGGACGTCAATCTGGACCCGACCAATTTGCAGTTTTCCGTCTTCAGTTCGGACGACATCAAGCGGATTAGCGTGACGAAGATTGTGACGCCGCGGTCGTTCGACGAGCTGGGCCATGCCATCCCGGGCGGATTGTACGATGCCGCGATGGGTTGGTGGCCGCCGTTTGCTGGCGGGGTTTGAGTTGGATTTGATTGATGCGGTTTTTTTTTTCTGTTTTAGGACCGTCCGGGCGGGGCGAGGTGTGTACAACCTGCGTGCAGGATATCACGCAATGCGAGGGACATTTCGGTCACATCGAGATCTGCATTCCGGTGTTCAATCCGTTTTTCGCCAAGACGGTCTACAATTTGCTGCGGATTTGCTGTACCGATTGTTTCCGGCTGCAGTTGCACGACTCGATGAAGAGCATGCTGGAACTGCAGCTGAATCTGGTGGACGCCGGGTACATTGTGGAAGCCGAGGAGCTCGAGGTGTACAAGCAGAAGGTGGCGTTGGATCCGAATGGGGAACTTCCGGAGGGGGTCAGCTACTATTCCGAGCTGCTGTTGAACCGTAAGGATGGATTCGAGGAGTTGAAATGCGAGGGAGATAATTGTGTGTTTTGATTTTTAGATCCAGTACAACAAACTGGGCAACACGAAGAATTCGGAAGCGATTCGGACGGCGATCGTCAATACGACATTGAAGGAGGGCATCAGGAAAATTTGCATTCACTGCCAGAGCTTTATTCGGAAGGTGCGGGTGTCCAATAAGCGGCTGGTGTTCAGCATGACTCGGAGCCGAGATGAGGGATTTCTAGTGAGTGGGGGTCGTTTTTCTTCTGCAGGGAGATGGAATTGATGATGGGCTTTGAATTTCAGCGAGAAAAAGGCATGCAGGATGTGGATGAGGAGAAGACGCGTGCGACCAATCGGACCATTTTTGCCGAGGAGTGCCAGCGCTATTTTCACGAGTTGTTCAAAAACGACGGCTCACTGTTGAACCTGCTGTGTCCGATTCTGCAGAAGAGTGCCCGTTCGATGAAGAATCCGATCGATATGTTCTTCATGGACGTGATTCCGGTGCAGCCGCCGCTGGTGCGCCCGATTAGACGGATTGAAGGAATGGAAATTATGGAACATCCGCAGACTACGATTCTGCGGAACATTATGATGGCGAATGCCACGTTGAGGGCGGTCCTGGTGATGTCCAAGAGGAGTGATGAGTCACAAGAAGACGGGCAGACTGGAAGCGGTGCTGTTGAGACCGAAATGAAGAAGGTCTTCGCCACGGCCAGGGGAGATTCGTCCAATGAGAAGCTGTACTTTGCTTGGATGGAGTTGCAGAGCTTTGTGGATCAGTCCTTGGACATAAACATGGCGCAGGATAAGAGCAAAGCACGCGGCTTCGGTCTTAAGCAAATCATCGAGAAAAAGGAAGGCCTTGTGAGGATGCACATGATGGGGAAACGGGTTAACTATGCCGCCAGAACTGTCATCACGCCGGATCCGAATATCGGAGTGGACGAAATTGGCATACCAATCACGTTCGCGAAGAAATTGACATACCCGGTTCCCGTGACGCCCTGGAATGTCGCTGAGCTGAGGAAGATGGTCTTGAATGGACCGGATGAGTACCCGGGTGCGAATAGGATCGAGGATTCCAACGGGCAAGTCAGCAAGATTTCCCCCTTAAACGTGACGCAACGGCAGTCGTTGGCCAAGACTCTGCTGACCCCGCATAGCTCGAATGAGCAGGGCGTTAAGGTTGTGCATCGTCATCTGCAAAACGGCGATATCCTACTGCTAAATCGGCAGCCGACTTCTTCATCGTCCGAGCATCATGGCTCACAAGGCCAAGATCCTCAGCGGGGAGAAGATCTTCCGTCTGCACTACTCCAACTGCAAGTCGTACAATGCGGACTTCGACGGCGACGAAATGAATGCCCACTTTCCGCAAACCGAGCTGGGACGCAGCGAAGCGTACAACCTGGTCGCCGTCCCCCATCAGTATCTGGTCCCGAAGGATGGAACGCCATTGGGAGGTCTGATCCAAGATCACATCGTTTCCGCCGTGAAGCTGTTCATCAGAGGCAAGTTCTTCAATCGCGACGACTACCACCAGTTGGTCTTCCAGGCACTGTCCAATCACCGTGGCAACATAGATCTGCTGCCACCGACCATCCTGAAACCGGCCACGCTCTGGTCCGGAAAGCAGATCATCTCCACCATCGTGAAGAACATCATCCCGAAGAAGATGCCCCACATCAACATGATCGGAACGGCCAAGCTGGGCAACAAGCACTGGCAAACGGAACCGGCCCGTGATTGGCTCGCTGGCGGCACTCCTCTGGTCGGCAATCAAATGTCCGAATCCGAGGTATTCATCCGGGATGGCGAACTCCTGGTTGGAATCCTCGATAAAAACCACTTCGGAGCTACTCCGTACGGGTTGATTCACTGCATGTACGAACTGTATGGTGGCCATTGCTCTTCGATCCTGCTGTCATCCCTCTCCCGACTCTTCACCTACTATCTCCAATGGGAAGGCTTCACCCTCGGCGTTAAGGACATCCTCGTACAGAAAACGGCCGACAAAAAGCGAGCCAAGATCATCAAAGCGTGTCGGAAGATTGGCCACGAAACGGCCGCCTCCGCCCTGGACCTCCCACAGGACGTTTCCCCCGATGAACTCAATGCCAAGATGGAAGAAGCCTACGCCAGCAATCCCAAGTTCCGCACGATCCTCGATCGCAAATTCAAAACCGCCCTCGACGTCTTCACCAACCAGATCAACGAGGCGTGCATTCCCGAGGGCTTGATCAGCAAATTCCCGGACAACAACCTTCAGTTGATGGTGCAATCCGGCGCCAAGGGTTCCACCGTGAACACGATGCAAATCTCCTGCCTGCTGGGGCAAATCGAACTAGAAGGCAAACGACCTCCGCTGATGATATCCGGCAAATCCCTACCGAGTTTCGCTAGTTTCGAAACCTCCCCCAAGTCGGGCGGATTCATCGATGGGAGGTTCATGACTGGCATCCAACCGCAGGACTTCTTCTTCCATTGTATGGCCGGTCGCGAAGGATTGATCGATACGGCCGTCAAGACCAGTCGGTCCGGATATCTGCAGCGATGCTTGGTGAAGCACCTGGAGGGTTTGAACGTCAACTACGACATGACGGTGAGGGACAGCGACAACAGCGTGGTCCAGTTCATGTACGGAGAGGACGGCATGGACATCTCCAAGGCGCAATTCATCGAGACTTCCAAACACCTGAACTTCCTGGATCTGAACCGGGACGTGATCGTGCGACCGGACACTGCCAAGAAGCTCGCCAACGACGACGAGTTGAACGATCAGATCAAGGCTCACGTCAAGAAAATGAAGTCCTGGTGCAAAAAACATGGCCCCAAACTGCAGAAGACCCGCGTTTCACCCTTTTCGAAATTTTCCACAGACGTCAGCGAACAAATCCGCGCCGAAATGTCCGATCCGGATCGCCTAAAAACGAAAACCGGCCGCATTCGACTCACGGAGAAAATCGTCAAGAAATGGAACAAATCCACACCGGAGGAGAAGAACAAATACCGCAAGAAGTACGCCCACTGCCCGGATCCAACGTTCTCCCTATTCCGACCGGACAGTTGCTTTGGAGCGTTGTCCGAACACCTCGAGGACCTGGTGAAACAGTTCGAGAAAACGCAAAACCCGCTGCACGACATGGACGAGTTGATGAAGATCAAAAACAGCTACGCCCTGGTGGCCCCTGGCGAACCGGTCGGAATGCTGGCCGCCCAATCCATCGGAGAACCGTCCACGCAAATGACGCTGAACACGTTCCACTTTGCCGGTCGTGGTGAGATGAACGTGACCTTGGGTATTCCTCGGCTGCGCGAGATTCTCATGCTTGCCTCGCGGGTCATCAAAACCCCCTCGATGGAAATCCCCTTCCGCCCGCACAAAAGCCAGAAGAAGCTGGATTCGGTCGCCGAGAAGATGCGCAAGACGTTGAACCGAGTCACGGTGGCCGATGTGCTGGAAGGTTTGATCTCAGATTCAGATTCGTTGACCGGCCAACAGCCTTAGAGTTCTGTTTCTTTTCCCCCATTGTAGATATCAACGTGAAGTCACGCCTAGTCCTGCTGCCAACCCGAGGAACGCAGCACGTCATTCGGTTCAACTTTCTGCCGAAGGATGCCTACGTGCACAACTACCGCGTGGAACCGGAGGAAATCCTGCGCTTCATGTCCCGCAGTTTCATGAAATTCATGTTCCGCATCATCTTCCGATCGACCAAGACGAAAAACGTGCTGTAAGTCACTGACGAAAATCCGGCCGTTCAATTTTCGCCTAAACCCAAATTCCGTTACAGAATCGAAATCGAGCAGGAATCGAAAACGAAACAGACCCCTGCTGGAGCGAACGAAAACGACAACCTGGCGGACAGTCGGGAACCGGATATGTCTCGCCTGGAGGACAACGGCGACGCAGAGTTCAGACGACGATCGGCCGGTGGCAACGCAGGCGACGCCGATGCACCGGATTCCGGCTGAAGAAATTTCAAGAAGAGCGACGAAGTGTGGATACGACACGGACGAAGGAGACGAGGATGACCAGGAGTGATGCGGATGAGTTGAGATATGACGAGGTCGGTCAATGTCAGGACGAGAAGCCGGACGAGAACGAGGAGGAAGAGATGGTCTAAGGCGGGAGGAAGCGTTGGACATTTCCAATGCCAAGCCGGTCGAAAAAGCGGAGGAAGTATCGCTGGTCACGGCGGAGAACGACCGGATCAAAGATTACGATCTTCGACAAGCATGGCGCACCGCTGGCGCCAGGTCACCTCCTTCCATGCTCAAGCTGAAGTTTAAGCTGACGGACTTTACGAGCACTTTGCGGGACACTGTCGAGAAGTGCGTCGTTTGGGCGGTAAGTCGCATCAATCACCCTTCGAATTTTCGTCCCCATTAACCCACCGTCCTTCCAGGTTCCCAACATCCGTCGCGCCACCATCACACGTCCAGAACGATCAGCCCTTACCTGAAAACGGGACGGCATCAAACATCTTTGCGATGACGAAGTACGAGCGTAATCCTCGATCTGAACCGGTCGCGCTCGAACGACATCTGCGCCATCTCGCAAACGTGCACGGAATCGAGGGCGCTGCGCGCGCGTCATCGTCAAGGAAGTCCAGAACGTGTCGCATAGGTGTACGGCATCACACCAACCCGCGCCATCTGCCGCTGGCGGCGGACTGGCGCGACCGCCGACGGGACATTCACATCCATGAGCCGCAAGGGAATGGAGTAGCAACGTTTCGCCGCTGCAGCAGATTTCCTGTTCGAGTCGTCCAGCATTCAGTTCCTGAAGGCTGCAGCGCCCTGCCGGCAACGATGACCACCTGGATTCGCCTTCGTCGCGGCTGCTGATGGTCGGACAGCTGCGCAAAAGGCGGTATCGGCAGCGTTTAAAAAGCAACAAGGTGCAGTAGTATCCAGGGTTGATATTTTTGGCTGTGTTTTCGTAATAGCAGATTTTAGCAAGTACGTTAAAGAAACCAACGTAGAAGTGGCATGTAGGTGCGCCCCCTGTCTGTAATCGGAAAAATGTAAGATACCCGCAAAATAAACCTCATTAGCCGTTTAGTCTAATGATGCGACCAGTGCTGTAAATAGTCAGCTTCAACCCAATGTTCTAATATTGCCAACAACTCTTTCCAGAGCTGATTTTACAATAGGACGTATGATAAAATGTGCTGCTTGATTAGTTTCATAAATTTGATTCACAATGTATTGTTCTAACTGTTAACCCTAAGACGTGAGAGCGCAATATCTGAATATTCAAATCATATTCATCAATGATTATCATTTGAATATAACAGTGAATATAACACTTTCTATATACCAGTTAAGGCAATGCACTGTTAAACAAACTTGTAAAATTTGTCATCATTCATGAATTCAGCTGTTATTGATTATTATTAGTAAATTTATCCAATTGCACGGAATGACATTTTATAGCACTGGATGAGACTATCCTTGCAACATGTCCTGCCCAACGTGTCCTTTGAGCCTTCGCCACTTTCTGGATGCTGGGTTCGCCGAAGAACTGGGCGAGCTGGTGCTTGCAGGTCCACGCCTCAAGCCCGTAGAGAACCTCCAGTCTCATCAGCGTTTTTGTACAAACTCCATTTAGTGAAGGCTGAATCTTTTTTGACTGCAAGTTCTTCTGGAGCCCATAGTAGGTTCGACTTCCTCTGATTATGTGTCTTCGGATTCACGGCTGTTGTCGATGTCTGGCGTACCCGGCTATACGACGGTTCTGGGATTTCCAAACTCAGACGCCCGATCAGGAAATCGAACGGAGTCGGAGTAGCCATTTCATCGTAGGTTAGTCTCGTTTCTCCTACAACGCGCTTGAGTATTTCATTGACTTAACGCCAGTCTCTCAGATTCCAAGTGTGGGTTTCTGGGAGGTATGAAGTGCCAGGCGATGGTCCTCAAACTGCAGACCTCGGTAACCCTTTCCTTGTGCATCTGACTCTCAAGCAGGGATGCCAGATATTTTTTTTTTCCAATTGTCTGTGATAAAAAACTGAAATGTCTGGGAATGTCTTTAAAAGTCTGTATTTTTTTTTTTTAATTAGACATCTTTCAACGAAAAGACGTAATAAGAGAGAGAGTTATGTCATTATCGCTATTTGTGTGATTATGTTAACATGTCTGCATCTATTTCTTGGATTGTATGCAACCACTATTGTTTCATATTTTTAAAGTGACACTGCTTGAAGCATTCGCATAAAGGGCGATACGGTCAAAATTTGATCAATATCAAATTGACGTATTTCTTTCAATTTTGCATTTAAAAAACCTGAACACCCCTCATTTTGAAGGTGTGTGTGTGTAGAATGTTGCTCCTATTTTGATTTTGGAATTCACTCTTCAGTTGTCAAAATGCCGTCCAAGCAAGAAGAGCAGCGTATCAAAATTTTGCTCGCGCATCGCGAAAATCCGAGCTACTCGCACGCAAAGTTGGCAAAATCGCTAAAAGTTGCCAAATCAACCGTTACAAATGTAATTAAAGTGTTTGGGGAACGTTTGTCGACAGCCAGGAAGTCTGGATCGGGGGAAATCGAAAACCGGAAGCCGCTGAGACGACAAAGAGAGTTGCCGGTAGTTTCAAGCGAAACCCTAACCTATCTCTCCGAGATGCCGCAAATAAGCTGGGTGTATCGTCTACAACCGTGCATCGAGCCAAAAACGAGCCGGACTATCGACTTACAAGAAGGTAGTGACTCCAAATCGCGATGATAAACAAAATACGACGGTTAAAGCGCGATCCCGGAGGCTGTACACGACGATGCTGACGAAGTTTGACTGCGTGGTAATGGACGACGAAACCTACGTCAAAGCCGACTACAAGCAGCTTCCGGGACAGGAGTTTTATACGGCAAAAGGAAGGGGAAAGGTAGCAGATATTTTCAAGCACACGAAAACTGTCAAAGTTCGCAAAGAAATATCTGGTTTGGCAAGCCATCTGTACCTGTGGCTTGAAAAGCAGCATTTTCATAGCTTCCGGGACCGTCAACCAAGAAATTTACGTGAAAGAGTGTTTGAACAAACGTCTGCTGCCTTTCCTGAAGAAACACGGTTGTTCCGTACTGTTTTGGCCGGATTTGGCATCTTGCCATTACGGTAAAAAGGCCATGGGGTGGTACGCCGCCAACAACGTGCAGGTGGTTCCCAAGGACAAGAACCTCCCAACACGCCAGAGCTCCGCCCAATTGAGAAATACTGGGCTATTGTCAAGCTGGAACCTAAAGAAGACCAAAAACTGCTAAGGACGAGCAGCAGTTCAAGGCAAACTGGCTTTCTGCGGCGAAGAAGGTGGACAAGGTGGCTGTACAAAATCTGATGGCAGGGGTCAAGCGTAAGGCCCGGCAATTCGGATTTGGAAAAGCGGAAGCCTAACTGAATATTTTTCCTGAATTTTATACTAATTGAACTTGAAAAAGAAATTTAATTTGCTCCTGGAAAGTTTCATTCTTTTCTCCCTATAAAATTTTGAGAAATCCTTATTCTGAAATGCAGAATGTTCTCCTCTGAGCTTCTAGGAAGTTCCAACTAACATTTAGAGAAGTTTCTTCCGAAAGTTGTGGGAAGTTATTTCCTGAACTTGAGAGAAGTTCTTTCCTCAACTTCTATGACGCATCGTCCTGAGGATTTTTTTTTCCAAATTTTTTGAGAATTTGGGGAAGATTTTTTTTCTGAACTTCTGGGAAGTTCTATCTTGAATTTCTGGTAAGAAATCCAAAACCTTTGAAAAATTCAAAACTTCAGAGAAGTCCTCTCCCCTCCACTTCTTCCTGAAGCTCTGTTTAGTCCTTTCCTAATTATTGGGAAAGTTCTGTCTTGAAATTCTCGTAAGTATGATCTTGAACTTCGGTTATGAATTTTTGAAGGTTCTTCTTGCATGAACTACTTGCTCCCAATACTTCTGAGAAGTTTCTACCTGACCATAGGAGACATTTTTTTTTCGAAGAAGTCTCTAAGTTTCTCATATATGATTTGTATTGTTAAGAACCTTGATTTTGACTTAATGACTTGTGACTTATGTGCGAGGGGCGCGAAAGAACATTTGAGTACAGCACACACTTTTTGAAAGCATTAAAAATACGCGTTTAATACGGCTAATTATACTTTGAGTATGTCAGAATACCCACTTGAGACTTTAAATACACCTTTATTACAATTATATACCTTGAGTGCTCTGAAATACATTTCTATTAAAATTTGAATACTAAAAGTACAGTTAAATACATTTTTAATACTTTAGATTAATTTAAAAACTTTTAGGTACTGATCGATTATCTTGATAACAACTGCAGATATCGATACTCAAAATACATTCTTATTACAAAGACATGCTTTGAGTACCATTAAATACATTTCAAACACTTTTCAATAATTTTAAATACCTAAGAAATCCAAATCAATACCTCGAGTACCATTTAGTACATGTAAAGTATTTAAAATCCCCTTAAATATATTTAGACTACAATTTACATCTTAAATAACAAATAAATATATTGGATTACAGTTTAAATACCTCGAGTACAAGTGAGCACATTTTAATTACTTAAAATATTAAACACACAACACACTATTATAAGACTACTCATTTGCACAGAAAACCACTCAGTTTTTCTATTATGATTCCTATTCCAAATTGGTCTAGTTTAGCGAGAATTTGTTTATTTAAAATTTATAACTTGAAAAATGCGCTGCATTGACAGAACTCAAGATGGTTGTGTCCAATATGAAATCTACCACATCTAATAAGGTTTTGACCCAATAACATTTCAACTCAATATGAGTAGTCCTAATAATACCGTGTGGGTAGAACCTTGAACATTGATTAAGAACACGCTTGAAACACCCTCTCTTTCATTTGTATTGTCCTTTTTTTCTAACGGAAAATTAGATGAGAGCATTAAGTAACATTTACGTGTGAGTAAAAGAGAAAGGAATACAATTCCACTCAATTATTGAGTAGAATGGAACGCGAGTGTAGAACTCTTAAAACACTCAAGTATTTTAAATATATTTGAGTCCTTTTAAATCTCAAAAAATACTTTCAGGTACTCAAAATACTCTTAAAATACTTTTCAGAACTTTAAATACAATTCAAATACTCTTTGAGTAGCTAAAATATTTTTCAAATACTTTTGGTTTCTTTGAGTTTTTTAAAATACTTTTGATTACTTTAAATATTTTAAAGTGTTTGTAAATACTCTGTAAATCGAGTTAAATCTGGACGTATTTTCAATACGACACACTCAGTAGAATGCTCTGCGTGCCCCTCGATTATGTGACTTAATAGCAAAGGACATTTGCTATTAAGTCATTTGAAATCTGTGGTAGGGAAATACCAACAATAGTGATTTGAAATTGTTTCACTGTTGTAGAACCCCTTGGTCCGAACTACACCTTGAAGCCCACACCTTGCTATACATATTTGTGCCCTTGTTTTGATTTGCTGTGTTATTTTGACAGAATATTTGAGAGTGTATTCGTGTGAGTTCATTACTAGGGGCGCATCATTAAGCTAGGGACCGAGCTTGGGACCGATGTGCTAGTACTGACTGAGCCAAGAAAAAAAAATCGTATTTGTATGTGACCTACTGGTCTTAGAGTTAGTCTATGGTATTATTAAGCTTGAGACCGATGTGCTAGTACTGACTGAGCCAAGAAAACAATCGTTTTTGGCTGGGACCTACTGGCCGTAGAGTTAGTCTATAGAAATACTGTGTATTTTGTGAATTCAGTGAGCAAAACGTGATTATAAGACGTCACCTTTTATTTGTGTTATTTTCAATAATCAACAATCGTTGATTATTTTTGGATAATTGAATTGATATTCGCAAAAAAAATTCAAACGACTGATGTACATAAACATTTTGAAAATGTTGAAAACAGGCTAGATCCAAGCCGATTCTAGCTGGACATACTGAAGTAATTTTAAACAACTATCAACCTTGCCATTACCTTTCTACTTTCGTTATCATTGTGTTCAGGTTGAGTTCAAAGTGTTAACTTTTTTTGTGACAGTCACTGTTTTTCAAATTTTAATTTAACACCCTTTCATTCCGGTTAGACGCAGTCTACGACAAAATTGAAGAACTTGATTTTAATTTAATGTTTCATAAATAGTTAAGCAAATCAATCAATTGATCATTGTACGGATAGTATTAACCTCATTTTTTTTTAAAGTTTATGCATCTTCTTTACAAGTTAATCCTAGAGGGTTTGAGCTGTTTGTAACTAGAAATTAGTAGAAAAATTAGCACTAATCTAAAGTCGAGTTATTAGTACGAGACACTGAAGAAGTCTGCACATTGTAGACGAAATACGCGTATCTTTCAAGATAAGCAAAGGTAGTTGGAATTAAATGGAAAATACTAATTTTTCTACTAATTTCAAGTTCTTTTCAAGGTTTACAAGGAATCTTAACCGTAGAAGCTTAATTTTATATTGTTTTTTTCCGGGTTGAATACGATTTGACTCAGAACATGGTGTGAATATTTACATCCGTGAATGTTTTCCGGCTATTTTACGTCCTTGGCTAAGGAAGTAGAGCACAAAAACTCATCTATAATCTCTGCAAATTCATATTAACAATTATTCCTACCGCCTTACACAAACCATGGCGTCTTATGTCAAAATGATTAATTGCCATCGACCTTCCCCTCGGTTGGTTGTCGTTATGACAGTTTTCACTTTCCGACAAGCCTCTCGCTCTCCTCGCAGTTCGCGAGAGCAAAGCGGCAAAACATCAACCCAGGCAGGGCTGCCAGGCTTGATGACATGTTCAAAATAGAACAGAAATAAAAGCAATTAAAATTTTCCGATCTCTTCCTGATAGTCTTCTTCTTCATCAGTTTGACTTTATTGAGTTGAGGAACTGCTTCGCCTTACTTGTCTGTCAAAGACAGCTTCTGACTTGTCATTCACTCAGCGTAATAATTTCCGTTTTTATCAATACATGAATTATGATTATTAGTTATACGTACTTGTCATGGGATTTCATAGATTTATCCTATAAATACTAATGAGTAAAACATAGAGCAGTCATTTCGAACCTTAACTGTTGGTTTTGTGCCTAGTACTTGAGCAAACACCGCATAATCACAAACCATTCTGAACTATTAACTTATTGTTAGATCATCCATTATTGTTACGTCATTCAAACTCATAGTCGACACTATAAACTAACAATTCCGTTATTAATATATCAGATTTTAATTATGCAAATTAATTAGTTATAAACGATAATTCAGACTTATGAATTTTCATAAATTAGTATCTATATGCAGAATATAATCGATGATTGGCAAAAATAAAATATGAAGCAATCTATGGTGAATCGATCGAACCATTCGATAACAATAAGTGAGGTATATAGGTCCAGTCGAAATACGTTTGACTACATAGCAAAATGTTTTCGTTATGCGGATGAACACTTGTGATCAGGAATGCTTAAAAGGCGTACAAATACAGCATTGGGTGAAAGAAAATCCTTAATATAAAAAAACAACAGACAAAATGAAATGAAATGAAACAATTGAAACAAAGTCCTAATAGTACTAACGTTCTAATACTCGACTACACGAGACTGAAGAAGTCTGCACATTGTAGACGACACACGCGTATCTGTCAAGATAAGCAATAAAGGTAATTGGAATTAAATTGAAACGACTTATCTTTCTTCTCGTTTTCTAGTTACAGGTATTCCACTAAACAGCTCACTTTCCAGGATTCGATCTTCAGCGCGGTTATTACTTGGATCGTTTTAGCACTTATTGAAGAAGACATCAACATGATTTAACGTACTTGCGCAGTTATATCCGCGTTTTTGCATTACTTTCGCGATAATATCCCGCGCAACGCATAATATCTCTCCATTCGAATGACATTAAATTCAAATCAATCCCGGTGAATATTGTGATTGATTGAAGGTTGTTTTCGTACTAACCTGGCATCACTGATCAACCATCCTGCGGCGAGAATGAGCGAGAGAGAACCGCCACCACAAGCGGACGCCATATTGGAAGATTGTAGCTCTTGAAAAGCGGCTGACAGAGGTGAAATCCGTGTTGTTCGCGAAAAGATTGCAATTTGCACCGGTAAATTCGTATCGGTCGCGACCGAAACTATCGCCAAAAGTGAGCAGACGTTCCGGTGAAGCGAGTCAACCCGAAAAAAGGCCGGAAACCATGGCGTCCGACGAGGAAATCGACGAATCTATTGCCGGTAAGTTAGCGAACTGCTGCTGCTGGTGAAGATCGCCATCGTTTCTTCCCGTTCCGCAAGAGCGGAGCGCTAGGGTTGCTGCTTTGTCCTGTTGGGCTCGCCTCTAGTGTGTATGTAGCTACGTTTGACTGTGTGCGTGCGGGTGTCTGTGGGCTGCGGAAGATGGAAATGCACAGCGCTAGCACTCCATCCACAGCTGCGGTGGGTTTCTTCTTTTCCGTGTTGTGTGCGATTCTTATGTTTGTTATCCATCGTTTATTGCGTTGATTGTTGATGATCGAAGCTTTGTGCGGTGGGAGGGTGGTTTGGATGTAACTTGCTGCCCCGGGTGGGCGACGTGCGGAAAATCATAGGAGAGGAAAAGTTACTAGGTTTTAGCGATATTTGACTCATGGATACTGCGGATGGATGGGCATCGAAATTGAATGTTTACATTTCGACGCTTGACTCGATTTGATTGTCATCACTATTATGCCGATTATACCCGATGTGTGATAATTTTTGAATCAGAATCTCATTATTGCTACTTTTTTTTTTTTAATTGTAGCACTATTTCGTAACTTTAACGTTATTATTCTTGATTTAACATTGTCTTGTTGATTATTTATTTCAGTATAGAGATTTAAAAAGCTCATTCAAAGTAAACTGATCTTGCTTTTTATTTCAGTGAGGTCCAGGTATTATTGCCTTTCTTGGGTATGAACTAGCTCTCAGCAGTATACAAAGTATACAAAATCATGCATCGGTTTTAGAAGGCTCAAATAATAACGGGAGGTGCTCTACCTAGATCAATCCACAAAGGGACGACTACAAAACCAGACCATGCTGGTGGTAACTGGAAGATTCTCCATCTAGCCTAAACAAGTTGAGTAGTAGGGAGCAGGAAACATTTCTGGACATTTCATTCGGCATATTACAGTACTTACCACTTAACTAAATGCCAACAGTTTT